>QFFD01002403.1:0-10537 GCA_003314615.1 Pholiota microspora
CGTCGACGCTAGGCAGCTCGCCAATGATTATCTGTGCCGCGTCAGCAAAGTCTAACCATTCGTCTCCGAGCTCTTGAACGCCGGCGAAGCCATCGAAGCCGTCGGGGTAGTCAAGGTCATCGAGATCCATGGTGGAGTCGAAGGTAAAATAGGGCACGTCGTCCTCGTCCTCGTCGTCCACCATGGGCGGCGCAAATGTAGCATTGGACAGGTTTGGTGGGGTGTAGAAGCTTTGGACGGGGTCTTCGCCGTTGGCGGAGAAGACGAAATAGGGGATGAAATCGGGGGTAGAGTCGATGAAGGTCACGGAAGGGATAGTCGCGTTGACGTTGGATAACCTCACCCCGCCGGATTCTACCATTGGAGTCTGCTCCTGCGGCCCGAACCACTCCGCTACGGCCTCTGCCTGTGTCCTCATGCGCCTCCGTTGTGTCGCAGCAGGTGTTGTAGAGGCTGTGGGGGCGGGTCTGGTATTTGTTGAGGTGGAATCGAGCGCTAAAGTGTTGGGTCCTTGAGAATGGGGGGCATTGGATGGTGTAGACGCGATTGTTGGGGTATCTGGTATCATTGTCGTGATAGTGGTGGAGGTTTCCGTGGGAGGGGTAGAAGTAGAGAGCCCGTCGGGGGCTCTGATCTCGACAGGCGAGGCAGATGGGTCCTCGCGCCGTCTTTGGTGGGTTTGAATGGGCTCAGAGGTAGACTCTGCGTCCGTTGAGCTAACATCCTGCTGGTGCGAGATTGGGGATGCGCTGATGGGGGCATGTAGTGCAGGATCATCTACAGTCTCATCACCAAGCGCTATTGGAGGTGAGGTTGAGGATGTTTCGCCGGAATGAGAATTTGTCGCCTCAATAGCGGCAACGGGAGGGCAAAAAACAGAGGTTTCGTCCTGTATCTGCCTTGCACCTGCGAGAATACGCGACGCAAGAGTGGGATATTGCGTGGTGGGGACTGGCGACGCGTTCGAGGGTGCAGACATTTTGGCTGGAGAAATTGAACACCTGGGATTACGAGAAGGGCGAAGGCAAGTCGTTCAACTTCTTGTCAAGAAAGATAGATGATAGATGCGCGATGCAGATGAGCGGAGGACGAAAAACTAGGCGCAGAACGCCATTGTTGGCGGTTTAAAGCGAGGCCCATTGTTCCCCGATATGCGCGATCTGATTGGCTCGGCTATTTCCACTCTGCACTAATTTAGGAACCGGCCGTATTAGGACTGTGCGTCACTGATTAATTGGCGGGAGGTTCACAGCGAGAAGAGAAAATCGATTTTGCTGCTCTCGTGATGTCGCGTACGACATGAAATCTCACAGATGCACATGTGTAGCAGGGAGGGCGCAAAAATCAAGGGGCGGATGAAGCTGGGCAAGATTGAGCGTCGGCGGCAATGTGCATATGGAAGCGACCTGCAGCCGCTCAGACGCTCAGAGCGGTGCAGAACCTGTCGTAAGTCGCATTTATGAGCATCCAAGATATAAACATGAATCAAAGAAGAGGACCAACGGAATGTTAACGACAAGAGAGAGAACGGATTAACGGCCAAAGCCGTTATCCGAATTCCATATTCGCAACACACTTATATACTCAGAACGTAGGTGCCCGAGCTCTGAGGCAACCTGAATCTATGCTGGCTTTCTGTGGTGGTAATATGAGCGCTTGAAGCATCGTCCTTGTCTCAGCCAGGCGTCGAGAAGTCGCGTTTCGAATTTCAAGACGCTGAATTCGAAAGTTCTTCAGGGGTGAGAGGTAGTGTCTTTATGCATGGTTGTTCCGCGCGCCTTTTATACAGTTTTGTATGGCCATGCAGGAGAAATAGAGAATGCACGAAAACAAGCGCGCGACATAAAGGGGTAGGGATATAATGCCCCTGTCAATAATTAGCAGTATGCGCTTGAAAAGATATGTATATGCACGGTCATACAAAGGGGCGGACGTAGCAATTATCCTCGTTCAACTCGTTGTCATCGTGCACACTTAGAAAGGTCAGGGATCTGGGAGCGACGATCGCCCTCTGCGCATGTTTCCACGTCTTGAAAGCAGGGAGTAAAGAAAGAATTGAAACGGTGAACTAGAACGATAAACGGCATCGACAGCGGCGAATCTGTGTTTATCGTGCGCAGTATATGGTGAGGCTCTCTCAGTGAAGGAAGCCTCCAACTTCGAACGCTTCACGGTGATGAGGGCAGAATCTGCAAGCTGAAAGGTCTGAAATGACAACGGACGGCTTAGCAGCCCGACAACGCTGTGTTGCAAAATCGGAGCTAATCACCCGACAAGAATTACGACGAAAATGTAGCCCCTGAAGCTTGAAGCAACAAGCCCGTTATTCAGCACAATCAGAATTCTTCAGATAGCAGACATCCAGCTTCCCAAAGTAACTCAAGTGGAACTCAAACAAAGCTCACGTACCGTCTCATGAGTCATATTTCAAAGAGTAAACAGAGTCGAAGTCAAGTTGAGACACAGCAACTGACAGTCAGCCGAAGTTTCCTGCGTCGGAACAAAAGGGAGGCAAGATTGCTATGACCTGAAAGATGGTAAAGGAACGCTAGTGCTCCATCGAGCAGACTTGAGCTCGCTGAGAATGGATAGTCGGCCCAAGGGTAGTTTCAGGCTGAAAGTGAAGCGAACCAATCGAGCAGGCAGATCGCGAATAGGGCGAGAGGGCGCGGAGGTTGGAGGAACGAAGACAAAGGAGCACACGAGGAGGCACAGTAATTTCAGAACTTCCAGAGACACGCTACCATCGAAGTCCACCCCGACCTCCTCCATGTCTCCGCATAGTAGCTGCAATAACGCGTTACATGCGTTGCGTTTCAATGCAACCAGCGTAGACGAGGCAGAGATCGAGCTAAGACAGGAGGTCGAGGTGCTGGAAGGCGATGGAGGGAGAATATAGCGTTTGAATTTCAGCGTGTATCGGAAAACTGAAGTTCACGATACAATGAGGTGCATATATGCGCGAAGACGTAGGCGGGTGAGAAGTGAAACATAGAAACCGCATAGATCCAAGTCGACGAAGAGGAGACGGGAAAACGCGCTCGAGAGTGAAACACATGGCAGCACGCGTTTGAGAGGAGATGGGGCAGGAAACGCGTGTCCGGAAAGATGGGCGCGTGAAGATAGAGGAGCTGGGGGATTGGACAAGAGAAGGAGGCTGATTACGAGCTTTTTTCAGGGTGGCCCGATTTAGCTCGTGGGAATATCTGCCTAAAATTAGCGTTTTGACTTCGGCTCCACACAATTTCGGGGGTTTTCAAATAAACGCTGGTCAGATTCGAATGGATTTGCTACAAGCTTGTAATCAATATAGAAACTGATTGGAACAGATTACAAGACATAAGTAATCTACAAACAGCTGCTTTATGGACACAAACACAGAAATATATACTCAGAACGTAGGCATAGATCACCAGGAGGCGCTCAGCGCATCACGCTGGGAAACGGTTGGCGCGGCTGGATTGGGAGGTTGGGTAGTAGAGACTGTCGACGGTGTTAGACGAAGTGGATTGCGGATGGGTTGAGGTTCGGAAGAGTCTGCTGTTGGCCGCATCACGGCAATTGCAGAGGTGCGGCAAGGCCCACGTCGCCCCGCTCCTCCCGCCAGAGTGGCACAAGAATAGGCGTTCATGTCTTCTTCCGATCGAGCGCTGAGTCTCTGGCCTAAGGGAATACCACCCATCATCGCCGGTCTATCTCTCTGCTCCGCTTTCCTATGTTCAAATCCTCCATCGCTTTCACCAGAGTCCCGTCGTATATTCCGTGTCCATTCAGTAAGACTCCACGTATCACCCTGGAAAAATATCGGTGGTTGACAGCGCGTAATGCATCGTGGTGGGAGTTGGATGTGTCTTAGTAGAGGTTGTGTAGTGCGGCGTTGTGGATCGAGAAGGTTTGTGTGCGTGGAAGTTGGAAAGACGCTTGCGATGGTATTTCTTTCTCCTGAAAAATGAGTGCCTTTTATACAAATTTTGAGTCTGCATGTGTGCACGCCAAAGAACAGAATTTTTCTTGAAGGATTCCACCACGCCCTCAAATACGGAATTCATACTGCGTGATCTATTGTCTCTTCATTTTTCGAGGCACCCCTAGAGACCACAATGCGTGAGACTCAGTACCATACTCGTAATTGCGCATGTGAGAAAGAGGAAATCTCAAAGATTTGGATGTACGTGCGATTTAGCAGACACACTGCAAATTTCACGAAAATTTTCGCGATTCTCTCCACAGGAAGGTGAATTTTATCATACGTGTGAGATACAAGCTGGAATTTATCTTGAAAATTTTCTAGCTACGCTCTCAGGAACTCTGTGCGTGTAATGAGAGCAACAGTACTTACGCATACCAGGTTGATACATGGATACTTCAATCAAGTTTCCATTGAATGATTCACGTCCGAATATCATGGTGAAATAATGTTGAGTATACATATCCGAGTGATGACCGAGCTCGACGGCAGGTTAATAGTTGTACAGAATTGATGTGGTCCATATCGAAGTACAAAGAATAAAGCAGGATAGGACAAAGCAGAGGGTATCTTCTCAATACGTGCCAGATAAAAACACGTTGACGAAGAAAATAAAGATGAAAAAAAAAAAAAAAAGACTCAAGCGGGAAACTACTGCGAAATGACCTTTCTCGATGGCGACTCTGACCTCCGCCACAACCCTGCTTCATCACGGCATAAACGCATTCGGGCCGACATAGCTGTACTCGTAGCTGGAGCACTAGCAGAACGTGCGGACGCTTTCGCAGCACGAGAAGAACGGGAACTGCGAGTAACGAATAACGAAGTAAGTAGAGGCCGAGAATAAGGGCTCGAGCGCTCGGCGCGAGTAGATGCGCGCGTGCCAGTTGAAGGGTCCAAGGAGGCACGCGTCGACGCTCGTGGGCGCGAGGATACGGCTGATGTAGAGTTTGAGGAAGCGGGCGCTGAGGCCGAGGAAGACGCCAATCTTTCAGAAGAGCGTGAAGTAGACTTAGGCCCCGGATATGGGCTTGAGCGCTCGGAGCGCGACGTTGCACGCGTACGCGAAGAGATTGGCTCTGAGGCGCGTCTTGAGGCGCGCGTGCGTGAGGAGATGGGATTCGATGATACTGATATCAACACTGGCAAACGGGAGGCAGACGCATCACTGCTCTCAGCTACATGCGTCTCAGTTGCGGTTGAAATTATAGCAGGCGTAAGAATTTCCTGCACGCTCGCAGACTCGATCGCCTCACCTTGTATACACCCTGGCGTCGATCTCTTCGAGTCCTCCATCGTATACAATGCCCCGCGCATGTACTCCATCTCAAGGAGTTCTCTGGGGTCAAGCGGCGAATTCAATGCCGAAGCACCCGTAACACCGGCATCTGCGTCGAGCGTCTCCCCGCGCATATTGCCCTCCATTTGCGTCCTCGTAACAGGCACAATTTCAGACGCGCTGTAGAGGTACCTAGGATGCAGAGTGTGCGTGGCGTGCGTGATACGCTCCGGCGATGGAGATGGGGGATACATCCATGTGCTCCTGTCTTCTTCTTTGATGGAGGCCGGTGAGTTGATAGCGCCATCAGCGTGTGGAATGGGTGAGGAAGTTGGATACGCGTTGGGAGGATATCTGGCTCTTGGCTCAGGTGTAGTATCAGCAATCATCTGGAGCAGAATGTGTCTCAGTGCGTCTGCCTCAATCCCTTCACATTCAGCGAGCGTCTCCGTAGTGTGGGCGTCGGCCGGAGGCACGGGGGTAGCCCTTGTATTTGCGCTAGTGCTGGTGTCTGTCTGCGCACTCGAAGAGGATGCAATGTGATTTCCGAGTGAAGCTGCGACAACAGGAGCAGTTATTGACGCGCGAAGACGAGAGGAGGACGATGGTGGAGTGTGGTATCGAGATGGCTGGAATTTATTGCGACGAGACAACGAGGGAGGATGGGTGGAGGATGTAGAAGCGACGTGCGTAGGCACAAGGGCTCTAGGAACCATTGTTCTATCATTTATTGGCGGCGCCGATACTGACATTCGCGCTGTTGCGACTGAGGTGTACACAGGTACATGCACAATCTCCGCGGGGCTGCCTGTTTCGAACTGTCTGGTCGCTTCCACTTCTTCTATCTTGATATGTGGGTCGACATGCGTATTGCGAAATGCATCGTCGACGGGGACAGTGTAGATACACCCGACGGACGGGGTAAACAGAGGGTTGTATGAGGATAAAGAGGTGGTGCGTTCAAAAGAGGCAGCAGCGGGAGAGGGTGTCAATTCTGCGGGTGCACGCGTGCTTTCCCTTTGTTCCCGTTTCAGCACGTCATTAATGCGCTGCGCTAGGAAGGCAGAGAATGAAGGACGGCGCATGGCGGCGTCGTCAGTTGGGACGTTGTTGGCAGTGGGCTGCATGACAGTTGAACGATTGGGCGGGTGGTTGGCGGTGTCAAACAGGCGGTCTTACCGAACGAAGCTCGTCGGACGTCGTATATAAGAGGAACTAGGAGCTCGCCCACAAACTACGGCATTGTATTCGCACAACACTTATCCCTTTGTTTGATTTTACTGTTTGATATTTCACTTCTTCACTTCTTCACATACTTTCTTCACGCCTTCACATTCTCACCCCAATTCCCGCGGTCCTGATTCCTCAAGGCTTATCGCCTTAACGTCAATCCCGAAGACTAGAGTTCATATGATGAGAACATTAGAAGGCATTGTCAATCACGGGAAAGATTCGGATTGTACGACTGTCTTCCTGGCAGCGGCGCCGTGTATGATTGCCGGAGATGAGATAGAACTGGCCTAAAATAGGACTTTGGAACGAGAGCGTTGACGCGTCGAGTTGATTTGAATCGATGGGCTTACAAGGACGCGACCACGAGCTGGAAGGGATTACTTGGTACTTGTGCGCATATACATACGCACAGATGACCTGATACATTCACTGACTTTATATGCTCAGAGCATAGTGGACCAAGCGGACTCAGAAAGAGGATTAAAAGAGCACAGAAGTGGCTAGCCCTGCGCCTATCATCCAAGTTGTAGACAAGTGAAATTTTCAAAAGATAGATGTGGGTGAGAGTGTATGATACTATCTATGTACAGAATAGTTACCTTTCATATGATTCATGCCTCTCTTATATTTGGTGTACATAAAGCACAAGCAGATTTCAGATTTGACACTGGGAGTCCTGATTAGTAGTTTAGCAACAAGTCTCCTTTAGTTAAAATCATGGAAGAATCATTACAAAAGAGAATGTACATGGCATAGTACTTTATTTGAAACTTTAGCAACTCATAAATTTATCATCTAGTCTAGTGTGTCATTAAAATATCAAGTCATGATATCTAAGGATAAGTGACAAAGACAAGAAGCTGTGGACATATGAGTAAATTTAGCAAGATATATACACAGAACATAGACTGCATGTGAGGTATGCACTGCTCAAGTAGAGGGAAAGGTGGGGGAATGCGGATTATGGGTGTTCTCGATGAAAATGGGAGGGGATACATCGAAGACGGCCGGGTAGTCGTGGTATCTGAGTCCCTAGGCGCAGTCAGACGTGCCTTTGAAGAGTTTCGTGGGCGTAGGCGGGATAATTTGAGCCACGCCTATCTCAAGTTTTGCCAGGGCCCCCATCCGCATGCTCTCTTGGGGTTTGGGCCGGGATCCTGATGCCGTTTATGGGATCCATCTAGCCACTCTCGCCGCATTATATACCCAGAACGTAGGCGCGATGTAGTGTTGGTGCGGCGAGTAGCGATATGCGCATCGCGGTGGCTGAAGGCGCGGGGTCATCGCAGAGTGAGTTCGAAGGGTTGAAGAGCAGAGTCTTGTATATGCTTGTATGGATGGGAGGTAGAGTGGTGGGCGGTTTTTGTTAATCTTCTTTGCACGAACATGCCCTTCTTTTATACATTTCCAAGTCTGTGTGGGTCCATGCTCACGCCTCTACTTGCAGGACGAGTCACTTCTGGAAGGTTTCCGACTATTGTCGCCCTCCGAAAAATCTGACATAATTTTACAGGCCCGAGCAGGCAAAAATTCGCATTGAATCGCTAACTTCTCGTTCGAGAAAGTGAAAATTTCTGGCTACGTGGATGTGGAAATAGATTAGGAATACTACATACAGTAATCGTACGCGTACGAAGCAAGCATGTGACTCGAGTTTGCACTCCAATTAGCGAAAAATTCTGTGAATCTTGCACCACATTGAATGGAACGCTTACCCATAACTCTCGCGGGATCCAATTCGGCACAAGCTTTCACGCACGAAAAGAACATACTAAGGAAACACACACACCAAATTCTCCGTTCGGAAATGAGATTGATACCTGCGTTGACTCGTGGTATCCTCAAACATCATGTACATCCTCAATAAGGAAAGCGGGCCTCTAGCGTCCGAGATGTCCCTGGTGTCCTATTGTTCGGGTTCGTACGAATTGGATATCCTGAGATGTGCGTGAAGCTGACAGACTACCCCCAGCTGGCAAAAAGAAGCGATCGAGGTCAAAAAAATATTTTCTTCCACTTCTATGTTTAGTAAGTCAGCCCTTAATCTTACAAAACACATGTGGGGTGCGAGGCAAATGGAACTACCCCGAGTCTCTTGGCTCACTCTACCGTTCAATTTTTCAGAAGCTCGAAGAACGCTCAGATTTCGCAGATGGAAAAACAGCAATGCAGAATGGATTTACGGCCGAGGAAGCGATGTGTACAAAGAAAACAGTGTATAAGATAGCAGTCGACTAATTTATGAGAATTACAATCCTTGAATTTGGGAGACAACCAAACGTAGTGAAGACGTGGTATAGATGATGGGTATAGTACAAATGATAAATACAGAAGAGAACAGATAGAGCGAAGCAAAATAGGCAGAAATCATAGCATAGCACGACAGAATACAAGATAGCACGACAGATAACAGAAAAACACGACAATAAAGACGGCAAAAGAATCTGGTTTCCTCTAATTCAACATTGAGCCAATGAAGAAGTAGAGGAAATCAGACTCAAATCAACCTCTGAAAGAAACTGCACCTCAAGCACGCACAACCATGGCCGCACCAGGTCGTATCCACATCCCCGCTTCGTCTCGGCACAGACGCGTGGAACGAGCTGATGCAGTCCGAGACCTTGTGGCTGGGCCCCGAGATGGCACAACACAAGTAGCGCGAGACGATATGGCGGAACCTCGGGAGGGACGAGAAACGCGAGAAGCAGAGGGGACAGATGAGGGACGCGAATACGGGTTTGAGCGCGCCGCGCGCGTCAAAGAGCGTACTGAAGAGCGCGTACTTGCAACAGAGGAGGCGCTTGTCGATGAGCGTGTACGCGAGGAGGTAGATAGGGACGTAGAGGAGATAGACCTAGAGGTAGAAGAGGCTGGGCATACGCGAGACGAGGCAGAGCTGGCAGTTCGTCTTCGAGAAGATGTTTGCGGCCGCGAATACGGGCTGGTGCGCTCGTTACGATTCGATGCTCGTTGTGAAGCCCGCGTGGCGGCGCGCGTGCGAGTTGAAATGGAGGACGATGCGCGTGCCGCTGCACGCGTGTTCGCAGAAACCGGGGCTAATGAGGGCTGGGACGCAGAGGAACGCGGAGATGCTAAAGACGATCCAGGCGCCGTACGCAGATTGGGAATGCGCGCTTCTGGAGTTACGGGCTTGGTCTCCATCGGCGGCTCCGTTGGAGCTGGGGATATGATGAATGCTGCACGTTCGAGATTGTAATCGACAGCGTGCGATTCGTCTTCACCTCTTCCTTTATGTTCGTTTTGTTGGCCCATAGCCAGGAAGCCGTCCCAGTCAAACGGGCCATCGAAACCTTCAACGGCGCCACCTCCTAGAAACTCGCCCACGGCGTCTGGGACGCCCATCGTTCCCTCGCATACAACTATCTCCTCCCGCCTGGGCATATTGTGCGTGCTTTCCACTTGGGTGCGCACTACAAGCGTAGTCCCAGCCACACTGGAGACGAACCCGGGGTGTGGAATGTGCGTGGGGGGCGTGACGTGAGCTAGAGATGTGGAGGGTGGGTACAACCATCTGCCGCCGTCTTGATTGCTGTCTTGATTGCTGTCTTGATCGCTGTCTCCGTCACTGTCTGCGTCGTTGATGGTCGTACTTGCGTTGGTGGCTGTGTGAAAGGGTGTGCGAGAAGAGGAAGCCATGTTGGGGGTCTCGTTCTGCGAAGGCGCAGGGATGCTGGAAGAAGACGCAGACGTATGCGGAGCTTGGTTAATTGGATCAAGGGGGAGCACGGTGACGGTGCACGACGCAGCGATCTCATTTAGCATGGCATGCACGCGTGCCATCTCCAAGCGGCGTGCTTCTGCTTCACCATCTGCGTCTGAAGCGGCGGCGGGTTCAGTAGCGGGTTCAGTGGGGGCTCTGGTACGTTCAGTAGCAGGTTCAACTCGGCGGCGAAGGGGCGCCCATATCTGTACAGCGATGGACCTCGAGGCCCTCGGGATGCGCGAGCTGGGATAAGCAGAGGCAGATGAGCTCGGGGACGCTACGGGAGCTGTGATAGAGCTACGAAGATAAGAGGATGTGGAAGGCGGAGAAGAAT
>QFFD01002406.1:0-17084 GCA_003314615.1 Pholiota microspora
CAAGGATTTTTAGACAATCGCTCGTTGGCCAATCATGGCTGAAGTGTTCTTGATTAGCCAACGCCGCTTTTTCGAGCGAACTCGAAGGACTTACAGAACATGGCGTAACTATCATGCAAGAAAATTGGTCAGCACGGACTCACCTTTACAAAGTAGCTGTCTGGTAACCTACATAGTAGTAATCGCAGCCCGACACAGGCTGATCTACGAAGAAGTCCATGGGTGCAAACTCAACGCGCTTCTGATCAATGGACTCTGGGCGCTCAGTTTTCCAATACTGTCGAATTGGTTCCCGTGAGTACTATTATTGAAATGTTATCTCTGGGAAACTCACATCTCGTCCTTGCTGGACAACAGCAGGCAGATCCTGTAGCACGACTTTGAGCTGCGGGAATTCCTTTACAAGTCCAAGCATGGCATGCCCGTTTCCACCACCAACGTCGCAGATGGTCGAATCGGAAGGTACGTTCTCCCATGCATAAGCTGATGGAAACATTACCAGAGATTACTTCGAAAACATTCAAAAGATCTTACACTTTGGCAACATCGCTCTCCCTGTGACCTCTCCCCAACCTACCATAGCCTGGGCAAAGCGCTAAAATGTTTTGTCTCCATTAAATACCATCCCTATATCTACAAAATATCGCGTGCTTACGTCTCTTTTCGTCTCCCCGGTTGGCTACAAAAAACAGTCAGCTTAATATTCTCGTGTCCTTCCAAAATTATATTTACCGTGTCATAGAAATCGAAGAATGGTATCTGGAATGCTCGGGAAAACGCGCTGTCGTCGGCTGACGTAGAGAATGCTGTTTTAGGATCTCTCATGGTGTCCCCGAGCATTGCAGCTGCTTTGAACGATTCATCGGTCCTAAACACACAGCATGAGAGAAGAGGCAGAGTAGTCAACAGGCCTCTTACATATTTCCGATGAGTCCAGAAACAGGGTTGGTCGAAACGAGTTGCATGCTTATCCGGTTGTTAGCAAACACGTTCGGGTTTACTATGTCCTTGGTAAGTCGGAGGCTTCCTAATAGACTGATGATGAGACCTGACCTTCCTGGAAGCAATGCTTGGTCGCAAGCATTCTCAGAATGCGGCCAAGTCTATTTGGGTCGAGCCCTGCTTGCTTCGCTAATTCATCGACGGAGAGACCTTCAGGCTTTCCAAGCAGGATATCCGCAATCTTTCCAGTGGTGACGACCTGTAGGCCTGCTGGCTCCTCGAACTGGACACATACTAATGAGTTTCCGATTATGCTAGTCATTCAGATTCTGGTACGCACTCCGTAGGATTTCTATTTGAATTTGGATTCAGTCCTTGCACGGGTTTTTCGAAGAAGAATATACGAACATTGGTTGCAACATGACCCGGACTAGCTACAGCAAAGCTGAGCTGAGCGCAGGCAGCCTCAACAATCTGGATAGACCTTGCAAGCTTCGCAGATGCAAGGTGAGGTGCATCAAACGGACCAACATCAATAGAGTGCAATGTCGGTATATCATGCCCAGTAGATTGATATTCGGAAATGATATCTTTAACAGCTGAATTTATCAGCTCTGTCAACTTGATTACCTCCTGAATCCCTTGAGGTATGTCATTTGAAAGTGTGGTCATCTTGCGATTCGGGACGGTGAACGATTCGGTGGTACTCTATAGCATAGTCAGAATGTCTTCCATTTATACACTAAATAATTCTTTTGAATCCCCATCTGACAGTGGCAATTCCTATTCAATGGGAGATGTGAGGAAAGACCTTGAAGTACGATGGTTGGAAAGAATCTCTGGTCACGGTTCTGAGTATGTATTCCACTCTCATCACCCTCCGAGAATGTCAAATTTGTGGGATTAACATATGAATCCACGCTCTATTTCACCCCAATGCCTGGCCTTGAGAAAGCCTCTTTCGAAGAACCTGTCCCTATGTCTGTTACCCGAATGTGGCACGTTCTCAGCACGTTTTGAGAAGAGAAGGTCTATTAATAAATTGATGCCAAAAATACCACCGAGGTGCGAGGGACCTCGGCCGAATCAATGGGAATGAACAATTCGGATTGTTGGAAACCGGTTGCAAACTTACGAATATTCACTGGTTGAGGACATACTATTGAGGCTCGAATGTAATTTTTGCAAGCCTTTGGAAACGTTGTATTTTGAACATTCGAGATACTCTCTTATCCAAAGTATGCTTGAAAGAAATCCATACCCTTCGGTTTTGCGTATACATAGGTGAAACTACTGCCGCACAAAAGCCACGTTTTATTCTAGGCTACACTATGAGTACTCTGACGATGCCAAGTGAATAGTAAATACATCTATTGGTTGGGTAAACTCTGTGAAGCACAGAATCTACCCGAAAACCCACGAGACTGAAGATGCTCCAAGGATGCAAGGAAGCGCGGCCCCTGTGTGTGAGAGAACAGCTAACAATATCAGGAATCATATTACAAGCAAGGTTATGTGCCCTCGGTGCTCCAGTCCACCACAAGAAGGTGATGATGAGAGCTCAGTGAAAATTTCAGAAGTCAGCAGCTGTCAGCAGGCTATTCTTCTCATTTAGGCTCCACATCAAAGGAAACGACGCTCATAAGACCTGGGAAACATTTTCCATGGCGGGAATACAAGAACAGGCAAGTAAGTATCGATTAATGTACAGCGTCACCTATATTTGTATATATATCGGTAGTTGTTGATAGATCTCAATGATAATTATGTTTATTCATATACCAAGGCGCTAATTGTATAGGTCACAGTTTCGACAGATGCATGAAAGTACGCAAGCTTGCTTAGTCCAATCTAATTGAACAGTCACAGACATTCAGGCTTTTCGTCAAGAGTTAGAGAGTTTGTGGACTGTCCAACGAATGTGACCAAGATCTACGGTGCCTATCTGCTAACTTTTGGAAAGAGAGCGCCATAATATCGTACACCGTACCCTAAGCGGCAGGAACAACAGAACACTGGTGCAATGTAAATTAACTATATATAAGCTATTCATACTTCAGAGTAAGATGCAAAATTCAAAGTAATATGACGCTTTCCAATGTCAATCCAAGCACCCTCAAAACTGATGTCCTCATTGTCGGAGCTGGCCCGAGTGGCCTGATGGCAGCTCAAGCTCTAGGACGCCTTGGTGTTGATGTTACTGTGATTGAGCGCAGGTGCGTAGGATGTGATTCATGGCATTGCTCACCGGTCCCTCGTCCGAAGCTCATTACAAACTAGATCGCTCGGAGAAGCATATGGAAATGCAGACGGTCTTCAACCGCGTACATTGGAAATATGGCAAAGTTATGGTATGTTGGACAAAATCGCGGCAAAAGGCGCCTTGATGATTGCTATGGTAGGTCGACTTAATGATTCGACACTTCAGACTCATCTGATCATCAAAATAGGTCGGATACGAGATGTCAAAAGACTCGGGATGTCTTGTACGCTCGCGTCCGGCAAGCAACGTAGTTGTCAGCAGTCGATATCCGTACGAGATAACAGCTTCAATCGCTGATATTGAAGCCACTCTTCGCGAAAACGCCGAAAATGCGGGTGTCAAATTTCTCTATTCGTCTTTGCTAGTCTCCCTCGATGTAGACGAAGAGCTCAAGCTAGAGAAAGAATCTAACGACAAGTTTTCAGTCAAGGTATGGCCAACGCCTTGAATAACAACTCTAGTTCTCTGATAAGATTTCAGGCTACTATCGAGAGTACGGTACTAGGAAGTTGTTTGACTACAAACATACTTCAGAATGAATCTCATCCAACGCAAACTTATAAATCCAATGAAGAAGAGAATTCAGACAGATTCTCTCAACCGAAAGGGAGAAATCTTCAAGTTATTTCAGCGAAATACGTTATTGGCGCAGACGGTATGTGCGAATGTGTTCTGTGACCTTTTCCCTATTTCTTCTTCTGGTTGATGTTCTCAGGGGCATATTCGTGGGTAAGGCGTTCGTTAAATATTGTTATGGAAGGAGAGCAGACAGGTCAGGTCTATTTGAGTCTTCAGACGTTCGTCCTTCGCTAACTGAACACTTGAAGAGGACGTATGGGGCGTAGTGGATGTAACGCTGAATACGGACTTCCCGGACTTAAGGTTCAAATGTATCGTTCAGTCCTCAACTGGACCAGTGATTGTAAGTTTCTGACATTCAAACCGTTCTTGCCTTACGACTAATACATTGTTCACTGATCAGATCATCCCGCGGGAAGGGGAGAAAGTACGAATTTACGTTGGGATGTCGTCCTCTGATCGCATTTCCCGGCGAGAGGATGGGCGTCTCGACAAGTCCACCTTTGATCCGACTGTTATGCAACAGAAGATATTGGAAGTACGTCCTAGTTTTCCTATTCTAATTCAATACACTGACTTGCGAATAGAGAATTCGCGAGCGTCTGTTGCCATACACCATGGAATTTACCCATGTATTTTGGAGTACTATCTTCTCAAGTGTGTACATGAGATACTTAGTAATGATTGCATCGCTTATTACCCGTATCAATTAGCTGCACAAAAGGTCGCCTCTAGATTTTCATACAAGAACCGAGTTTTTATTAGTGGTGATGCATGCCATACCCACTCACCCAAGGCGGGTCAAGGCGCCAATGCATCTATGGGAGATGCTCATAATCTGGGTATGTCATACGCATATCTTTTGCTAACCATCGTTGCTCGAGATTAATGAATGGGTCAGCATGGAAACTGGCGTACGTCCTCAGAGGATGGGCAAGCCCCTCTATTCTAGAAACATACGAGACCGAACGCAGGGAGTATGCGTTGGAGTTGATATCATTCGATAAAGTAATTTCTATGTCACTAGAGGGTGGTACAGCTGCCGATTATCAAAGGTCAGTCAGATCAAGCTGCTCAAACCTATTTACACAATTAATAATCTGCGGCCACCCCAAGCAGACTACTCCACAAGCAGAATTTATTTACTAGGTGTGTTCTCGTCCCTAATAGAAAACTCCAGGGGGTATGAACGATACTAAAAATGAATCAGTGGTACAGGAATTGCTTACTCCTCCTCTAAACTCACGCTCAATTTGACAAGAGCTCCGAGAATCAACGGTTCGGTTGTTGCCGGAGAAAGATTCCCCTTTGGCCCAATCATCCGCCTTGCTGACTGGCACCCGTTTGACGCCCAAGATCTTATTCTTTCTGACGGAAAGTTCAAAATGATTATCTTCCCCGGTGACATTCTACAGCCCAGACTAAAGGCAGCACTCGACAATTTCTCCGACACATTTCGAAAGGCCACTCAGAACCGGGAACCGGACGAGCCCGGCTTTGTCCTAGAAGCACAGAAACGGTTATCAGTTTATACAATTGTCCACAATTCAAAGGAAGATATTACTTGGAAAGATATCCCCTCCTTACTTTCACAGTCCTGGAAATGGTATGTTAGAACAGGAAACATCGATCATAACACATTCTAACGAATTGCCATAGCTTCTTCTCTGTACACGAGGTCGGGTTTGACAGAAATGACCTATATTGCCAATTTGGATTGTACGATGATGACCAGACCTCACTAGTACTGGTCCGCCCCGATGGTTATATTTCTATTATCGAGGATTTGGAACACCCTGGTCTGGCTGAGCTTGTCGTTTCTTATATGTACAGTTTATAACTTGATATTTGTTCGCGCGCACGGACGCCACCGCACGGGCCATGTAGCAACAAATAAGGACAAAGTCTTTCAATTTGATTCTGCCCTCTCCTCACCACTCATACTGTCTCCTAGGACAATACCTCTATACTTGGCTCTATATACGTAGTTCTCTGCATGGCTGACATTATCTACTGCCTGGCAAAGGTGTGTCAAGATGTCGTCCAAGGTGTCGTTATGAATGTACTCTCAAAGCACTTTCCCCTCCAATGCTATAGCTACTGCCTCAAGTGCTCCCCGACGCTACGTGGTACCATATATATCTATTATTCTTCCATGAAAATTCGTGTTAACTTGCGGTGAAATCCAAGACACTGTCTTTCTTCCTGCCTCCTTTCAGCCCCTTTCTTCTGCTTCCCAGCTAGGTGTCGGTTTTCTTAGTCTTGGCTCAAGAACGTAACTTCAAACTCACATCAGATGTCTATGTCTGTGTCTGTGTCTGTGTTCCTGATGTATCCTTGCAAACCTTCGCGCTACCTTGTTGGGTTCCCATGAATACTGCGTGCAGCTACTCGGACGATAATCGCACCGAAATGCCATCACTCGAAAACCCAATAGTTGTCTGGGATTTGTTTTCCTGCGAAATTTCTGTCCATCGAAATGGACATGGGCATAGGAGAGATGATTTTCTCAAGAAGCCTTTGCGTATCATTACCCTCACATGCCACTCGCAAAATTTTGGAACCTTCTGCTTAGATGCACCGAACATACAAGATCCTTCGATTTTCATGTGTCTCGCTTTCAATTCAGTTGCAGTCAATACTAGGGTGTAATTGTGGGGCCTTCCCTGTCTCCCACTCCGGTTCCTGGCAAAATTGGAGGATAATGACCCGTTAAGTCCCACTAGCTCTCCAGAACTTTGGGTTTATGATTGGGTACACATCCACCTTACTGCCACCCCTTATGTTCACACAAGAATTTGAATGTACATTCATCAGTCCGTGATGGTCCGTACGTCCTCAGTACCATCGGACGAATTTAAGACGCCTATTTCGATACTCTTGAGTCCCGTGTCTGGAGCTTGGGCTTGAAGCATGCACCTTGAATGACACCAGGAACCTGGTAGGGCTAGATCTTGGGAATGCATCTGACTCATCTCCAACCGACGTGAACTCGTCACAACGAATGATGGTGGTCGAGTGGGAGATATTTGTAGAGAGATAGGACACAATGGCTGTTACTTGCTAAGTTCTAGTTCGGGCACTCTACATACATCTCAGCATCAAGCAGTGGTGAATTCTACCAGGCCAGCCTCTCCCGCGTCCCATAATTTCTCGAATTTGAAACCTGTCTTCTTTCTGTAAAGCATGCATTAACACATTGGTTACATCATGAATCTACGGCGAAATACAAACCCCATGTTGATGAACTCTTGAAGAGTTCTCTCTTGACTGTTGCAGCTGTTGAGCATGTTCATGTCCTGGTTATAGGCACGAATACGAGCCATTCCGTAGTTTGCGAGAAGTGGTTCAGGGGCTTGGTTCTGGATAGAAGGATCCCTGACAGCATGCTGAAGGACGAGCTCATCTAAGATACCTCTCAATCGCAGTGAGCCTTGATTCGAACGGTGTCACTCACGAATTAACAATCGGCTAGTAGGAGCCATAGACTTGCGAATGCTGGCCAAGATCTTCAAACAGTCGCTTGTTGGCCAATCGTGCCTGCATGTCTGCAGTCAGTCTGATGTGCATGACAGAACTTCTTTCGTGACCTACAGAACATGGCGCAGCTACCGGGGCGAGACGTTCGTCAATAAATCCTCTGATACTGATGTCCATAGGGGCTCACGTAGTAGTAATCGCAGTTAGAGACAGGCTGTCCGTTGAAGAAGTCAATCGCAACGAAGTCGACACGTTTATTCGCGATAGCATCGGGGTGTTCAACTTGCCAATACTTAAATATCTAGGTCAACATAAGGAACAGAGAAAATAATATCTGCACTTGCCTCTCTTCCTTGTTGAACTACAGCGGCTAAGTCCTGTAAGACTATCTTGAGGTGAGGGAACTTTTTGACTAGCCCAAGCGTGGCATGTCCATTTCCACCACCGATATCACAAATGACTGAATCAGCTGGGACTTTATCCCATTCGTAAGCTATCAAAAATGTTAGCATTAGCATAAGTTACTTGAGCGAAATAATGTATGTTCCATAGTCTTACATTGAGGAAGCATCGCTCTTCCAGTGACTTCACCCCAGCCGACCATAGCCTGAGCAAAACGCTGTGATAAAATTAGATTACGTTTATTCGATTAAATGTGTCTGGGCCCTTACATCTCTGAACTTCTCGCCTTCGGGCTTCACATTCAAATGTCAGTCTCTGTGGTATTTTTTACTGACAACAAGCGACTTACGGTGTCGTAAAAGTTGAAAATCGAGACTCCGTGCGCTCGATGGAAGGGGCTGTCGTCGGCTGATGTCGAGAATGCTGTCTGGGGGTCTAACAAAGTGTCGCTCATCTTTACGGCGGCTTGTATTGTCTCTCCGCTCCTTTAATTCCAAAGTTCAGAGGTTTCAAGGTTGAATATTTGTTAGAGACCTTACAAATTCCCTGCCAAACCAGCGACGGGATCGGTGGAGACGAGCTTCATACTGAGTCGATTGTTCGCAAAAACATGCGGTTTGACTTGGTAGCAGTAAGTCGATCGTAAGTGTAATGTCTTATTACTACTGCTTTGAGCAACGTACCTTCTTGGAAGCAATGCTTTGTAGCTAACATCCTCAAAATACGCCCCAGCTTGTTGGGGTCGAGACTTGCCTCTTTCGCCAAATCGTCAACGTGCAGCCCATTAGGTTTGTCTAAGAGGATGTCAGCAATCTTGGCGTTGATTACGACTTGAAATGCAACGGGTTCTTCGAACTAAGAGCCGCATTAATGCTAGACCCATGGTATGTGTTCGACATGATACGCACAGAATAAGCTTTCTGTTGAGCAAGAAAAGTAAGTGGATGTGGCCAAAGAAACTTTGGGGGTGGGTGTAAGTACGTACGTTCGCGACAGTATGACCAGGATTGGCAACAGTGTAAGTCAACTGAGCACAAGCTGCCTCAATTATCTGAACCGCCTTCGACAGCTTGGGAGAAGTAAGATGGGGCGCATCGAAAGGCCCACGTTCAGTGGAGAACAAGGATGGTACTTCGTGCCCGGAAGCTCGGTATTCGCTGATAACATCCTTGACCGACGAGACGATTAAATCTGTGAGCATGTTTATCTCGACAGTACCGTTGAGTTCATTTGCAGCAGGCGGTGCCATTGGGTTTCTTGAGTTATTTGGCGTATTATCTGGAACGAGAACGGCAACATATGCCTGAGTATATTCCCTTTATATATAACTTACTTGGTCACTTCATAATCCATTTGTCTAGGTAATGTAAGTGGGTATTTCGCTATCGTGAGGGAACTTGGAGGGAACATGAGAGTCTCGGCCACTAGCATTCCGTCTGTGAAGGTGGATAATGTGGGAGATGATTGCAAACAGTGCCATGGGAATATGTAAGTAGCGTGGCTTTGACATCATCGACATGAAACTTCACTTTCCCAAGACACATGATGCAGTACCTTCCTTGGTCTCTCCTATGATTCTCAGGTTGGTAAATTCTCTCTTCATTCTTCATTTCCTTCTACAACATTCACACTAGAAGACCGGAGGCTATATGACCTTCTTTATTGGATCCTAGATCATCACATCTCTTAGCCTTACACCGCGAAACGTGGTGCGGAACAGCCACCGCTCACCCGACCATTCTCCCAGGTTCGAGGGTTGTATATTTAGTTCATGGGCTCCGTCCACCTAACTGTCCTCGTGCCTATCCGCAATGCCCACTGAGTCCAGACAAGCCACAGACCAAGGAATGAACAACGTTAGGCTCCTTCGTGGCGTTCTGAACGAATCGCTGGATGCTCTGGAATTGGCGTATAGAGAGAAATCCGTACAATTTCCTTCGATCGAGGAGCCATACGTCGCAAGAACAGAGTCCGAGCATTTCGCCATGAGCCCCGACATCTGTGCTATAATTGATAGAACTGTTGCGGCATCGTATCAGCTCCTGTGCACAGTCCGACACCCATTTCTCAGCTTGGCGGATGCTTCGAGCGGGGTAAGCTTCATCTAATATCCTGATAATAGAAATGCTCATATTCAAGTAAAGTATCATCTCTCTGCCTGTTTGCGAGTGGCAGAGAAGTTCAATATACCGGAGATTCTCAAGCCTGCCGGAGCATCGGGACTTCAGTTAGATGCTATCGCAGAGGAGGCTAATATAGAGGCAACGAAACTAGGTAAGAACATGGATCGAAATTTGTAAACTTCGCTTCTGACAAAAAGAAATAAGCACGCGTTCTACGAGTTTTAGCTACCCACCATATCTTCGCAGAAGTTCGCCCTGATATATTTGCAAACAACAGGATCTCGTCGTACTTTGCTACCAGTAAAACAGTGGCAGAAATAAAATCTGAGTACGTATCCTTTGTCCCAGACAGCCACCCCGACCTCACTGCTTCTGCTACTATATTTAGCCCGGCTGGAAAGTATCGCGATAACACAGATGCAGCGGCCGCAGGTTACATTGGAACTTTGTAAGGACTATATTTCGATCAAACAACTTCGTCAGTTTTTGCTTACAATATATTAGCACAGATGATGTCTTCAAAGCTTCAAGTTATTTACTAGAGGATCTAGAGGACCCAGAAAACGGAAAGGGCTTTTCCGCAACTTCTGCAGCATTTCAGAAAGCTCTAGCTACAAAGCAAGATTATTTCTCTTGGTTGGAAAAGCCCGGAAATGAATATCGCTTCACTCGTTATGGGGCGTGCATTCAAGGAACATCACTTTGGGACCCGCCAGAGACTATCGTGCAAGGTATGCAGGGTTAAATTCTACTAATGCTCTCAAGTCGATCATTGTTTTAAGGTTTTGATTGGGAGTCTATCGGGGATGGCGCTCTCGTTGTTGATGTTGGTGGCGGCTTGGGCGCTCCATCCATGATTCTTGCTCGAACGTTTCCCAAACTCAAAATCATAATCCAAGATCGACCTGCAGTCATAATCCAAGGAGAAGCTGTGAGTGCATCTGCATAGCGCAAAATTTCCCCTCTGACGTGAAGTGACGTCTAATTTGACCCGTCGATTGTATCAGTACTGGAACAAAACGTTTCCCGATGGTATCAAGTCTGGTAATGTGACATTCATGGGTGAGGAGGATATAAGCTACTATACGAAGTCAAAACTCATATCATTTATCAGCCTACGATTTCTTTGTATCCCAACCGGTACAAGGACCATCAATTTTCCTTGTTAGAACTATCTGCCATGACTGGCCCGATGAAGTGGTGATAAAAATACTATCAAACCTTCGTTCAGCAGCGCACACAGCTACCCGATTGATTATTGCTGATTTCGTCATGCCATACGCCTGTCCTGCAGAAAACACAGCTAAGTCGGAATTAGATGTCGGTTTCGATGCTTTTGAGACGCGACCGCCACTCTTGAGTAACTTAGGGAAAGCGGGGTTCAACGCATACTATATTGATATGACAGTAAGTTGAGTAATTCTGCACTGGACCTTGATTTGCTGAACAACTTAAAGATGCAGGTTCTTTTGAATGGCCAAGAGCGCACTTTGGCTCACCAGGTCAACTTAGCATCCAAGGCAGGTTGGAAAATATCCCGCGTCAACAGAATACGAAACTCGCATTTCGGATATCTTGTAGCTCAGCCGATTCCGGAACCTCAATAGTCGCACAACAAAACTTAAGCCTCTTTGTTCTGTGATAAACATACCCAATTACAATTATCGTCCCATGCATACCATATTAACATTGACTGGAAAGAGCTCTCGCCCAGACGAGAGAAGTGATTGATCGCAGCAAGTGAGCATAAAACAACGCTCTATCATATAGCTGAGAGGAGTATTAATATAACATGCCTCGCATAGCGGAACTCCCTATACGCTGAGAGAACACTATATCAAATGAGCCAAGGTAACGGGAAGCTTATCGTGGAACAAGCTACATAGTCTAGCCTTGTCAGTTTTTAATTTTTCTGCCTCATTCAGGAAAACCTAGATATTCAGTAAAATAACTGTGGCGTGCCATCAACCAATCATTCTGAACTTGAAGAACGTAGAAGATTAGTTGCAAGCTTTCCTAATGTACTTTACAGAACCTTTTAAATGTTTTCGACGATGATCAAATCCACGAGTATGTGTTACAAAATCTGTATGCCTCATAGTATTGAGTACAGGCTGTTGTAGGTCATGCTTACTAATGCCACGTTATTCTACTTGAGTTTCAAACCGATAATCATTGAGTGAACACGAACCGCGATGGATTCTTCCCTGGCAGACTATTCAAACTAATACTTTCCACGGACTACAAGGGTCCTGCATGTCCCATGATCGGCATTCTTTTAGTTCAATTCAATTGCTAGAACATGCGAAGGAGCTAAGTTTTCCAGCAGTACAAATCTAATCTTAGATACAACATCTATTAGTCCCACGGTCTGCGATGTTACTATAAATAGTAGAGACCAAAATTTACGCCACTATGCAAGCACCTCAAACGTAAGAAAGGATGTTGTCTTGACGAGACTACATTAGCATTTTATTATCATACAACCAACTTACATTAATATGTAATCAGTGGCAAGTACATACACACCATTTATAATTATTTTGCGTGCAAAAGGTGGGAGAGATGATCGCTACTAGTTCATTGAAGCTCTACCCGCAGATTTTGGTCGAATTTATACATTCGCATTTTTTTTCGGAGTAGCTATCGAAGTCACAAAAATTAGAAAAATGTGCATCACTTCTTTGTCTACCTGCCAAAATTCTCAAGCACGCAAAGCAGTGCTAGTGAACTCCAGGCTATTTTATCCGAAAACCCAGTATCACATCAGCTCCACGGACCAGCATTAATTTGTGTGTATCTGGTAGCTTGTCGTTCGTCCGGCAGGATTCCAAGATAGAAACTAGTAATTCTCAGAGTTCGGATTCTTTTCCACGACTCAGACCCAATGGAAGTAACATTGTATTCAAAACATCCTCGCGGGAATAATGACATGTGTGTATCTAAGATTCATTAGTGGAAAGATAATTTGAGACCGAGCTTCAAAGCCTGAAAAATTCATCTCATTGTCGAGGAAAAGTTGGTCGAAATATGTACAGATTGAACCACGATGTTCTTGTGTTGTTTGTGTCAGCTGGACTGTCGGTAAGAGTAGCAGTGCTCCCATGCCGCTTTTGGGGACAGTTTCTCTTGTATATCAGTGAGAATACTGGCATGAATCCAGTCTTCTGTTGATGCGATTTCTCTCAAGGCATACCACTATAAAGCTTCAGCATGGCAGAATGTAGTTGGCATATGTAATGAAACCTATCGATTCAACCAATTTGAATATGAAGTATTCCAACACCGATGTTCTTGTAGTTGGTGCCGGTCCAAGCGGTCTTATGGCGGCCCAGGCTCTTGGACGACTTGGAATTGATGTGACTGTTGTGGAGCGCAGGTAAGTATATCTTGCAGTCAATTTCAGCCTATGGAACTGAGCGATGGTTTATTTAGAGGCATAGGCGAAGCATACGGAAATGCTGATGGACTTGTTCCACGCACTATGGAGATCTGGCAAACATACGGCATGCTCGAACCGTTCGAGGCTAAGGGCAACCCCATGATTGGGATGGTAAGGTCGAGTGATTCGTATGTTCTGAATTTGCTCATCCAGAATTAGGTAGCATACGAAATGTCCAAGGAAGATGGAACTCTTGTACGCTCCCGGCCATCGAAGAATGTTGTCGTTTCTAGTCGCTTTCCTTATGAGCTCACGGGCTCGACGGCTGATATAGAAGGGACCATCAAGCAGAACGCAGACGAAGCAGGTGTCAAGTTTATTCAACCTGCATGGCCAGTATCTATTGAAATTCTGGAGAACGAGGATACAGAGTATCCTGTCAAGGTGAGTGGCTTTACAGATTGATCCTTCTATCTAACAGACTTACTGTTTTATGCAGATGACGATAGAAAGACCAAATACACGGAAGTGTGGTTTTTGCGAAGCGCAAGCTTACCCACTCCACCCAGATCTAAAGCAAGCGTCAAACCAGAAAAGCTGTTCTTGCTCTGATAGCCAAGAGCAAGGTTTAGAGGTGATTTCTGCGAAATATGCTATAGGTGCAGATGGTAAGCACTGGAGCTAAAAATCTGCTTGTAAATTAGTCTAAATGAGTGACAGGCGCTTATTCGTGGATAAGACGATCATTAGACATAGAGATGGAGGGAGAGCAGACCGGTGCGCCAGTTCAACCTTGGCTGCATCTGCATTTGAGCTCATAAACCTCGAGAGGATGTATGGGGTGTCGTAGATGTTCACCTGAAAACAGATTTCCCAGACACCCGCTTCAAGTGCATCGTTCAAGCAGGCTCTGGCCCTCTGATTGTAAGTCTGCACATTTTGACGTGTCAACCAAGGAGCCAATTCGTTATCTTGACAAAAGATCATACCACGCGAAGACGATAAAATTCGGGTTTACATCCAAATGTCAACCGCCGATAGAATTCCCCGTCGAGACGATGGCCGCTTGGACAAATCTGCCTTCAACCACAGCGATATGTTAGAGAAGATTCTTCACGTAAGTTCACTTATACACACCTTTGCGATAGTGAAGCTCACAATCCCTGCAGCGCATAAGGGAACGCCTTGCTCCATTCAAAGTAGAATTTGAACAAGTCTTTTGGAGCACTATCTTTGCCAGTAAGTATGAAATAGCACCATGACTCACGGACTTACCAACATGAATCATCTCAGCTGCTCAAAAGGTTGCCGCCAAGTTTTCAGCTAAGAACCGCGTGTTCATAGTTGGTGACGCCTGTCATACCCATTCCCCAAAGGCCGGGCAGGGCGCAAATGCATCCATGGGAGATGCGCATAACTTGGGTAGGTCCAAAATGATATTCCCGATGGTTGAACGAGCTGATGCGCTATAAGCATGGAAAATTGCTTATGCTGTCAAAGGATGGGCGCGTCCTTCTATATTGGAAACTTACGAGGAGGAACGGCGTCAATACGCACAGGCGCTAATTTCTTTTGATAAAGAAATTTCGTCCTCCCTCATTGAAGATCGTCCGGCTGCGGATTACAGAAGGTCAGGGTGCATTTTTAACGGGTATTTGATCATAGAGAATAACGCATCGACAGGACTCTGCACAAAATGAATATGTTCGGCAGGTAAGCGCCCAATGCCGAACGCGTTTAGTAAATGCTGAGAAACATTATCGCAGCGGGATCGGCATTAGCTATGCAACGTCCAACTTGACGATTCCACAAACACAACACTATGGAGAAGTCGTGAGTGGGGAGAGGTTCCCCTTCGCTCCGATCGTTCGCCTCGCAGACTGGCGTGCATTTGACGCTCAAGATCTCGTCCCATCGGACGGGAAGTTCAAGCTGATCATACTTCCAGGAGATTTGCTAAACCCCAAATCGAAAGCAGCGCTTCTCGATTTCGCGAGTGGCTACCAAAATGCAATCCAGAAACGAGGTCCAGAAGCAACAGACAAATTGTGTGGTGGTAACAAGATAAGGCTTTCCACCTTCACCGTGGCCCGTAACGCGAAAGAGGACATTCTTTGGACCGATATCCCTGGTGAGCTTGTAGAGAACTGGAGATCGTAAGCAAAGCATTTAGGATACTTGCTCTTCACTGGCTGATGGTTATTTCTCAGCTGCTTCGCTATATATGACCCAGGTCTCGGAGGCGTCGACCTATACACCAAGTTCGGCCTCGCAGATGCGGAAATTGGAGTAGCGGCTTTGGTTCGACCAGACGGATACATATCAGCTTTAGGAAGCCTGGATTGTCAGCTCCCAGCAGCGATGATTTCCTTTATCTATAAGTTGTAGGACCGCATTAGGAAGCGTGCAGTAGTTTGCAACAGATCTGTAAATTTCAACGAGTATTGATATCTTGGGCGGAGAGAAGATCAATCTGAAAGCACATAAACCAATCAGCACGATTAGTACAGAAGCAGAGCATACACAATGCAAAGAGCAATAATGAAGGCCCAATAATATAGACAATACCACTCCTTCAATCGTCGTCAATCACAATATAATCAGCGTCTGCCGCTGGCGTAGACTCAAGTTGGGTATCGGTGGGTTCCGCTTCCAGCACCTCATCGGGCCCATCTAGAAGAACGACGCCATCTTCCTCCAGCCTTCTTCGTTTGCTGGGACTTTGACCCTCAGCTACGACCTTTCGCTTCTGAGTAACTCCGGATGCCATTCTAGGTTTTTTCGGGGTGGGTTCGAGGTCTATAACACCGTCAGCATCCTCAACAGGCAGAGGACGTTTGGTCGAGGTGCGCGGTGGAGTCTGAGGAGCAGGCGCGGGCTTATGTTTGGGACTGGGTCGAGGTAGCGGTGATGGGAGGATGTAAGAGGGTCCATTCGTTAAATGGTTGGGTCTAAAAAACGATGCGATGAGTTCTTCGTTCGGAGAGAGTAAATAGATATGGAACATACGGCAGAACACCCAACCCAATGGTAATGGTAGACCATTCACCTTCCTCATCCACGATACTCAAAAACTTACCCCGCGTCACATTGAGACTCTCCAAGGTGCGTTCAAAATTATCGTCCCAGTCGGGGTCGCTCAGAACACGTTTATCTTCATAAACGCTGACCTCTCGCTCGTCATTTCCCAGTATTCCTTTCACCACATCGCCGAGCAGGGTCCGCGAGGGATCGCACAACAGGGCCGCATATGTATCTCTGCAGACACCACATTGAGGATTAGGTTCGCTGAGGCGAATTGTACTGAGAGGTACGGCGGGTTTGAATTGCAGATGCACATTACGCAGTTGGGAATGTGATTTCTTGAGCAGGTGGAGTGCTTGGAGGACAATGAGGCCAGATATGATCGCGTTGGTAGTGGCAATGGCTGGGATGATATTTCCGGCCATCTCTAAAAAATCATTTCGTTAGACCTCTAAGAGACATCGCAATAGGAACGGACAAACGAACCTTTCACTTCCCAACGAGTTTTACCATCAATTCCATATGCATACGATCGCAAATTAGACGAGGCTGTCACAAAGTCTAGTGTATCTTCATCATCTTTATCAAACGAGATAGTTTCTTCCCCATTCCTAAGACGTGCAGCCAATCGATTTGTGCTGTGTACAAATTTATAAATCAGCTTTACTCCTTCCTGGCCAAAATCACATGGAACGCACCTTGATATGAACAGCTCCAAATTATCTTTCAATGTCAATGCCCGCTGGTCTTTGAGGTTCGAAGTGTTTGGTACACCGGCTACATCACCTTTGCCGTTCAATGTACTTGAGGTACCATTAGAAAGGCTACTTCCGCTCGCAACAGCATTATTGATCCCGTTCCCGTTGGCTGGCTTGGCTGGCCGGAATGT
>QFFD01002437.1:0-12373 GCA_003314615.1 Pholiota microspora
GCCAGCTCCCTCGAATAATTCGCAGCCAAATTATCCCCCCCACTCTCCACGAAGAGCAGCTGGCAACTGTACTTCGCCTGCAGCGTCTCGAGCGCGCCCATGTTTGCGCTGATGTCTTCGCGGATGGCGGCGTGCGGACAGCCGCCTGTTTCGATTGCGAGGATGCGCGCGGCGGGGAGGGCGCGGTGCGCAATTAGGAATTCTTGGTCTTCGCGGGTGAAGATGTCGTTTGTCACTGTGGCTGGGGAGGGGGGGGTGTTAGAGTGTGTGTATACTTAGAAGAGATGTGGGGGTAGACTGACCAATGTTATACTCCTTCCTAAGCCTCCTGCACAGCTCGAGCGTCAACGCCGTCTTGCCTGATCCCACCGGGCTACATACATCCCACAATACACATCAAAATCAGTCCCCCTTCCCCCAAGCAAAACACGATAGAACTCAAACGCACCCGCCAATCCCCACAGTGAACCCCCGCTCCTCGAAATTCCGCGCCGAGTAGTCAGGCAGATCGCGCTCTGCGTACTTGCCTAGCCGCGTCCACGATGCGTCAGCACGCGCATGAATATCAACACATAAACGGATCCAACACAGCAGGCGCGACAGCGCCTCCCTTCGAGGCCCTCTTACGCACCTGCATGATCCAGATGCTCGTGCGTGTGCCCGTGTTCCGCGACGCCGTCGTGTGTGTGCGCATGCGCGTGGTCGTGGTCGTGGTCGTGAACATGCGTATGAGCGGGTGTATGGATAGAGGTTGGGTTGGAGGAAGCACCTGGGGCGGGCCCTGACCCGGCGGGAGGAGGCGAGGAGGAGGGCGAGGGGAGGCTGTTGATGAATTGGACGTTCATGGTTTGGGTTTTGGGCTCTGGGCTTTGGTTTGGGATTTGAATTTGGGTTGGGTGTGTGGGTGGATATGGATATCTTTGGTATGTTCAGAGGACAAGGTTGAAGGAAAGGGAAAGATGAGCAGAGATTTAGTTTAGCGGAAAGTGGGGTTAGCCTTGGCGCAGATAAGCGGCCCAATGCCGCGATAAGATGGCGGGGGACGTTTGGGTTAGGGTTTGTCGCGTCGCGTCGCGTCAATTCATGATTGAACCAAAGGCGTCGGTCTCCTTGCTTCTTCCTTTCCATCATGATCACACAGCATAAAGGAGGAGACAGGATTTGTAGGGTTTTTGAACAGAAACAAACCAGCGCGATCGACCCTTTCTTCTCTAATGCCTAAATAAGCTCAGCCACTTCCCGTTCGTTTATCTCACACCCACTCAGGCTCCCCATCAAGTACTAGATATGCACGTACTCTCGTTATATACGCGCTACCCTGGAGTTTCTTCTACAGAGCCAAACCCGTGCGTACCAGGGGCCAGCTACGAGCCATATGTCAGACCTCACACGGTCCCCAACCGCCTACTTATTCGGTGGGCAATATGTGAATGCGTTCCGAATGGCGATCGTCCCCTCCTCGCGCAACGATTTCGGACCTTGTTCCAGGTCCGTATGCTCTTTTACATTCTATCTTCTACATTCTCAGCATAGAATAGGAGCTCAAGGCTCCATTTGAGGATCTTCTTCCAGTATACAATTGTACTACTCTTAATTTCATCAAGCGTCAGTTGCCTGTCTCGATATCAATTGAGGTTGATCAGTATCTTGTTATGTATTATGCGTTGTATCTACTTGAACGCCGCCGCATGTGCTGTAACTAAACTGCACGCTTGCTCAAATCTGCGAAAATGTGTTTCAAGCCTGGTTCAGTCGTTTTGCATTTGAATCTTGTGTCATTGATTCCCCTTAGGTCTGATTTAGTAGCTTGTGATAGTTACTTTTCGTTGAGAAAGGCATTTATATTGCACCCTTCGAATTCAATCTCCTGCCTGTATCTCGAGTTGTAGGCTCTTCCGTTCTTATCGTCTAGCCAGAAGGTGCTGCTCATCTCCTAAACCTGGACCTTTGCTTCTTCATCCTCAAAACCAGATTTTACCGCGACACCTAAAGCACACCCGGGCCCCATGGTGGGGGATGTCAGCTCGTTTGAAAATGGATCCGGGTAAGCTGGTAGCGATAGTCAACAAGTATGTCCATTATCCTTACGCAGACGATCAGGTCCACCCCATTCTGAATTTTACCTCAGACCACGATCGATTCCTTCGGTTCTCGTTATGTAGTACAGGGTACGGCGGTCGCTTGTAGGGTGGGTGCCTGATATCTTGGGCATGGCGCTTAACGGGATTGTGACGTCGTTATATCGTCCTTACTCCGGGAATACAGTGGTCCTCTTTTCATGTGCTGCTCCTTCTGTTTCAGAGTGCGCTCATTCTCCTTTTCCTTCCCTTTCACGTCTTCTTAGCTTTACTGCACCCAGACTGCACCCACTCAGTGCAGCGATTGAGCGACATGATAAATAAAAGACAGAACTAATTATATCCTTGAGAATCCTCGGACAGAGCAAAGAAAAACACGCCCTCAAGCTTCTCAGGCTGTCCTTCGAGTGTTGCACATCCATATCCATCGCATCTCTGATACTAATAAAAATCTGAAGCAAAAACCCCTGCTTTCACACACGTAGATCTTTCACTTAATCCAAAACGCCAACCCGGCCTCCGATTTATAAATTTCACAAGTCCATTAAGCTCCGGAGCGCCCGGCCCGCTATTTTTTTTTTCTCACTTGCGCGCCAAAAAAACTGCAGGTGTCTTGCTGTGGCGTTGACGTCGGTGCTTACCGCGCGAGTTTGAATAGCAGTGGAGGCTCCGCTACTGACGGACCTCGGAACAATGCGGCGCTGCGAAGACGCAGTTGACGGCTGAAAGCCTGAATTGCATGGACCAGTGGTATGTCTTGCAGTCTTAGTAGTGCTAAGCACTTGCTCTAGACTCGTCTATGGCACAGGTCAGCTGTGTGAGTTGAGGATTTTGGATCGCGCCCTAGGTTTTTACCTGTTATCCTGAGTTCTTTTCATCACGACTAGTTGACCACTAGCTGGATATAGGACGCTCGAGGTTCACCCGTTATTCGCTCCCGAGGCGCTTGGCCCCCCGGCGGCGCATCTTCGAATCATGACGTTATGGCGATACTGCGCAATGCGCTGCATATTCGTGATTAAACCTTCAATATCCCGACAACAAAAGCTAGTATATCGTTGCTTACATTCTGTAACCTTAATATTTCCTTTCTCGTTTAGAGTAGTCACCGTAGTTATCTTTGGAGGTATCGTAGTATACATCATATCAACTCCTATCATGTCTTCCTAGCATACGAAAGGGCATTAGAATTATATGAGCTTGAAGCGGATACATGTTCTGGAGTAGCTCACCCACGAAACTGAGCCACTGAGTATTGGGTTTACAATTTGCCGGTTCTCTAACACATTTTGGAAATCCTTTACCAAAATTTCTGAGAAGATGCCACAAGGCGAGTACGCTTGAAATCATAAGTGTTATTTTTCGCGCTGGAACAAACAGACAGAAATAGTCATCAATCCTGCTTTACTATGAACATGATGCAACTGTGAATATCTCTTGGAGACAAAACTTGTTGCAGTATCGATGCTGGTCAGTAGGATGTACCTCCGACATCGGAATACACATCCCTTTCGAATTCCGATCGAAATTTTGACTGATCCATCGCTGTCAAGTGTCCGTCAGAGGAGAAATTAATATTTAATTTTAGTGCTGGTGAGGGGGGACACCTACGTCCTATGATATATTTGACCAACGGTAACAAAATGAGCCAAATGTTACTTCCATTACATGTTTCGTAGCTGTGTAGAATGCCTACAGTGCCCACTGTTTGGTTTAATCTGTTTGGGGTGAGCTAAGGATATGTAGTACACTATCGCTTTTTGTTTTGAGCTGATCTGAGCTGGATTGCATTACTCAAGAGTCAAAACCAATGTCCCTCTTAAAATCTTCCATCGGGCCTAGGATTTATGGCGATATTGAAATGTTGGGTGCATGGAATACGTGCCGATAGATATGTATTATTCCTTCTATCTATCCCAGACTTACTCCATATTTTCTGTCAGGACCGGAAAAGCGATATCGATGCTGGTTCACTTCCAAGTCGAAAATTCCTACTGTACCCTAAAGTACGTTCTGAAGATTAGAACGGTAGATGATGTCGAAATATGATACATACTCATAGAGCAGGGGATTTGGGAAGCTCCGATTCGGCGTTTGCTTTCAATCGTACTTCAAACCGGGGAGCACACCACCCCGGTCGGGCTGATTAGAAAAATACGTCCTTCCATACAACTTAAAATTCCATACGTTCTATAGAATGGTCGGCAAGTCGAATAAGTCTCTCTAGGACGAGCTTGACTCATCGTGGGACGCGTTAGAGAGCTGAGTGGAAAGCTATACTTGATATCACCGTGTTTACGCAGTTGCGAACCGCTCATAAGATTTAGCCAGCGCCTGGAACCACACAAAAGACGTATATGGTCAATGAAATGGATGTCAAATACCTTGAGGCCGACCATTAATTCTCGCTCACAAATTTATACTAGAATATTCATGAGTTGTCCAGCAAACCTCAAATAATGGTCTTTGTCTTCCCAGGCGCAGAAGTTATCAATCTGCCGGTGACTGACCGAATGTTTTCGTAAAAATAAATTGAACACCCTATGCCTGATAGGTGGTGGCTCAGATGACCTTTTCACACTTTCTTGGTAGAACGATGTAGATACGTAGAACTTGACTGAGGGTAGTGACTGTATAAGCAATTTTTGAAGCAACATCAGCACCATGGCTTTATCCCCCAATCAAGTTACTCCTACAAGACACGGAAGCCGAAAATCTAATGCCTATGCATCTAACGCTACCATGAGCTTACTGACTCAAATTTTCTGCTCAACAACTCAGCTCACGCAAACAATGGTAGGCTCTTGTATTCCCTATGTCCATCTACTGCATCAGAAGCAAAGTGGCTAGATGGACATAGAAAAAATTCGCAGGTATCGAATAATCCATCATACGTAGGAGGCTACACATAGCATACGTGGGCAACCTGTGCACCGCATGCGCCTTGAACGGGAGAGTCGGTTGATGCCACTTCAGATGGAAAACCAATTTCACCAGCATGTTCACTATCTCCGCCAACTGTGTTACACTTTGATGTATGTATGATTGATCTGCGCTGAAGAAGAGGGAGCGCATGATGTTAAAAACGCATCAGTGCACAATGAGCTAGACAGTGAGATATTCCATTGAAATGACACTGAAGGTAATGCAAATGATCTCGCTCGTACACTCCATCACCTCGAGGCTCCTCGACAACGGCACTTCTGCGCTGACTACCGATCCTACCATACGGTTTGCATTGGAGCTTGCTACCGATCATTCATTGACGGGCGAAGATAAAGCCGAAGGCGATGAGCAGATTATCGAGCTGGAAGTTTGAATCGGTGGAAGAGCGCATTCATTAATCACTGGTCCCAAACGCATACTTTAGCGATGGAACTCCTCCCAGGTACGCAGACAGACCTTTCGACTATTTCGGCATTCCAAGTACTGGAAAAAGACGGTGGAAATAGGATGCTACTTTCTTACGCAACCAATGCTGGAAAATTGCGCAGACCTCAGTAGATTGCTCGGTAAGGCCAAAAATACCGAGGTTTTGACCCCAGCGGGCATTAACCAAGGCACAATAAACTTTGGTGTGTCTTTGTCTTTGAGTTCAGCACTGTATCAACTGCACCATCATGATGTAGTAGGTAGTTAGAGAGGGCGCACAGCATGCATGGGAAGATCAGGATTTGAGTGCAGATTTGGCAAGGTTGGTGAGATATCTACCAACCGACTAGCATGGAATCGATAAGGAGTCACCGAATGTCCTCCGATTAGTTTGTAAACCGAGCTGTTCATATTCAGCCACAAAAACATAATGAAAGAGGCGGGACGCACTGCAAGGAAGTACTGCCATGGCCAGCACAACGAAGCCGGGGCTTCGAATCATAAACGGGTGGGTACACTAGGACATCTTGCTTCTCGGCACTTGAGATCTGGGCCAATCAAGGTTGACAGAATGTTTTGGTTTAAGTAGTAGGGATTGGCACAATTGACACGGGACGGGGTGAGTGATATCAGGCACAGGAAGTCCATATAGAGAGCGCTATACCGAGAGCTAGCGGTGCGAATGCGCTGAAATGGACTAATAAACCGGTTCACAGAGCCAACCGAACGGTGTATACATGCTGGATCGGCAACAGACTTGGTCTAATAAGGCAACTGAACAGTGAGAGAGAAGGGCTCAAGAGACAGCACAAGGGGGGAGAAGCAAAGAAGCTGATGATATCTATAGCCAACCGCACGGAACCAGCAAGACTCGGCGTCTCACAAGCCACCCTTTTGCCCCAGGTCAGATGCAGGTTCAATCTCGTCCAATCTTCGCTGCACCAGCATTGCATGGGATTCCGGTCGGCCCGCAGAAGTCCTTGCTATACCCTTGATTACGCGAAGTTCTGGCGTGGAGGTCGAGGAGAGCAGACAGAACCATCGCTAAGTCCGGGCAGGTCTGGGTGATTGCCCTTGGGGCGGGAGGACAGACAGCTGCAGGAACAACCCCGGCGATTTGACCTGTACTTCGAGCAGCCACCCAATCTTTATCTTCGTCCCTATCTTTAGCAGTGACAGATCAGCGTACGTCCAGATGTACTGCACATGAGGTCTTCCATACACAGGAGACATCTCCGTCAAGGAGTGAAGAATCAGAGCAGCAACCGTCAAGTCAAAATAACTGGCAAGCATCGATGGCGAGACGCTTGTCGCGGCTACCGTTTGGACTTTCCCTTCGAGTGAACACCTGAGTTGAGAAGCGCTTGAATACGGTTATCAGCTGATACTTGGAAGAATTAGGGCGGAGGTCGATAGAGCCGGTTCCAGGGGAATGATTCCATGAGGACTACATTCAATGATTCATGGAATGGATGCTGAAGAACTCGTAATAAGATTCTGGAGCTCAAAATTAGCTCTGGTAATTCAATTAAAGAGAACACACCAAAGTAGAAAACTTTCCAAATATGATAGCTTCGCCCGTCGGGTAGAGTCTTCTATTCATCGGCTTGACGTGTGAGCACAGGCGCTATATCGAGGTGCATGACAAAGAATATTTGGTTCCACAGATCAGATATATTCTACAGTAGAAGGGGAAGTGAAAAGATACAAGGCCCACAATCCTCTACTGTGAAAGTCAGGGTCAGATGATTGAACATAGTCCAAAAACATTGAACATGGCCACGCATGAGATAGAATATGGGCTCTGAGAGCGGGCATCACTGAAAATCGGGTCTTGAGTGGCCATGATCACAGAAAAGCGCACATGAGGTCCGTTTAGGAAGCTAGATCAAGTAGAAGCAGGAACACCGAACACCGATATAATGGCGTAGTGATACCTTCAATATTCGAAGGGGGAAAAGATAATTAAATATGCCATCGCCGCGGAATAACCCAATCTCAACATCGATCCATTCGGCTACGAACCTAAGCAAGAAAAGAGAAAATTATTATTATTATAAGTACAATCCGTGGCTTTGACCTTGAGTTCACATACCGATTAAACTCCATGAACTCACGTCTTTGCCTATTTTCAGAGTTATCGATTCGACCTCCAACGAGCTAACATCGAAAGAAGATAGTTCAGAGCAGTAGCGCTCTCTAAGATCATTAATGACCTCAAATGGCATTTGCGCGATGGTAGCAAAGAGGTCGGGCGCCTCAGGTGTGGAGTGGGACAATGGAAGGCCAGCTTCTTCCGAAGGCGTACAAGGAGTGGTGCAGATACTGTCAGATCTGACTGCTTCAGAAGCTGGTGCTAGTGCTAGTGCTTTGTGAAGAAGAGCCCAGGCTATAGATGCATGGAATCTTGGATTGACGTAATATTCCTGTTGTCGAATACTTTTCAGAGAAGGCGTGAGTGCATCAGCTAAGGACCGTAGCTGTCTAGCATCAGAGAGAGGAATCCTTAATAAGAAAGAGTAAGTATATCGCACCTCATGATATCCAGCCCCAACTTCTAGGGTCAAGAAAGTCCTCGTTTTCTCATCGTTTATCAGCTCCGATAAGGTCGCGAAAGACACAATGAACCTGGGGGGCGTTATCGAAAAGTATCATCATCGAAAATCATCAATCACATACGCCCTTTCGCGCGATCGCAGAAGGAAGCGAGAATATCCCAGCAAAACACTCACGCCTTATGTGCTTTCGCGATATTTTTCACAGCCTTCTTCAGGTCTTCTCTCTGGTGGGCCCGCAAGAAGATGGGCCGAGAAAGCGAGATATGAAGCTCAGGGCGCGTTGAGGTTTCTCCAGGGAGCCACATATCGCGCAATGTGGGAATGGCTTTCTTTGCATCTCGGAGTATATCTTGAACAAGCTTGTGTAGCATTGAATGGCGGCCTAAAGGCAATGATACGTACACGTGTGCCGCGAACTGACCCTCTACATGTGGTACGGTGCGTATTCGGCCTTGATGGAGAGCGGGATTATCGATGGGGCCTTGTGGGATAAGAGAGGACGATACAGGAGGCAATTTTCTAATCTCGGGCATGTTGGGATTGGAAGAAGGGCTAGGTAAGCTGGTTCAAGACGTACCTTTTTTTCTGTAGAGGTATTGGTTGGATGGATTTACCTTCTTCGGTGGGCTTGTCACTTTCGTCCTCCTCATCTGAGCTCGAGTAGCTGACCAGAGTGAGCGCGGCTCTCTTCATTTTCGTCCGATCGCAGGGATGAGTGTTGAACGTAACGATGGATGGTTGAATGAATGACAAGAAGTCAGATTCAGAAAGCGTTAAGCGAGGCGCGACGCGCCAAACCCTAACCATAGGGTTTTTTCACTGCCAATCTTCGGACATAAGTACACAATGCATATTCCTGTCGACGGGCATGGGAGGCGCTAAAGGACATTATATGTCATGAAGGAGCAGAATATGGTTCCTCGCAATTTACTAAAGAAGACTGTATTGCCAAAACACATGATGTATATATGAAAATATTACTGAAAGTGGTAGTACTGAATAACGTATGTCCTGTATGAGCTGCGTAAGTAGTGATAATGTCTATATAGTGATCCCAAACTCCAATGACTGGACACGGCCGGAAACTTTCGAGAAGCCAAACACTATGTTTGAGGGACTGAGCGTCCTCAGAGACTTAGCGCCAGTCAAATTGCTCTTCCTCGTCAGGATTGCTCATCACATCATCATAATCAGAATGTTCATGGAACTCGTCTATGGCAAGGAGATATATTCCAATGAGATAAACCGGTGAAGTGCGAGGAGAATTGGCACGTACCACTGCTACCACTGCTGTCGTCATCCTCAGGGTAGTCATTCTTGTAGTACTCTTCCGCTATATTTGAGCCGAATCAGTTGAATGAACATACCAAGGATCTAATTTTCTTTCACCATTGGAATCCTCGTCTGCTTCGTCGAGTTCTTCTTCAGAATCAGACGTTGAATCATAACCTTCGAGAGAAGGCGGAAGACCAGTACTAATGGGCGCATTAGTTGCTTCAGACAAGGAGAGACAAAGACAACATACACAGTGCCCACGTTCGCTGCTGCAGAGTTCCATTCACTCAAAGTAGCAGGTCGATGGTAGAAGACATCCCACACATAATCTTCCTCGTCAGCTGGTGTGGCTGCAATTTTGTTATCAGATTTAGTTTCTCTTGGTACAGACTTGGCTTCAGTCGGTCCAGATTTAGCTTCGTTTTTTGGAGCTTCAGGACTTGTAGGTTTTACGTCGTGCACTTCGGAAGCATCAATAAGCAAATGGGTCGCTTAGACAGTAGGGGAGAATACGTACAATTCAAATAGTCATTCAGCATCGGCAGGAACTTGTCCATGTCAGACGGCTCGTCCACAGTCATCGCTACTGCCTCACTCTGACGAACAGCATCATACATCTTGAAGTCGCGCGCATTTTTACGCGCTTCGAGTTCCTTAGAAGAATAAACTTTTGGCCTACGCAGCATTAGTTTAAAGCGTAGGGCTACATATGAAGAACCACATACGGGGAAGTTGGGTAGCGTTTGGCAGGAGATTTTGGTTCCAGTGCACCGGAATCTACAATTTTATATCTGCGCGAAGATGCATCTTCTTTTGAAATTCGGGAGACGGGTGATGTAGGTGTTGGTGGCACGGTGGCATTAGCTTCAACTTTGGCGACGGTTTCCCGAGCTAGACGGGATATTTCGTCCTATATATGCTTGTGTTTGAACTGTCATTAGCTCACACAGAGAATAAACGTACCTGAATACTCTTCTGACGAGCTTCATCATCCCAAGCACTGTCTTCGACGGTCTGCGCGTACTGGAATAACCCAACCGCGCCACGGGATTTCTTTCTGCGTACTCGTGCCTCAACAACTGTGGGGACCCAGTCAAAAGGTAAGTTCATGAGGCAGTGATATCAAAAGATATTTACCAAGTGCATCAAGGGGCTCTTCGTTCCGTTTGCGCTTGATACGCAGGATAGTGTAAGACGGGACTGGAGACATAGTTGATTCTGAAGTGGCGGTGGAAAGCATAGCGGGTGTTGATTCGACTTGCATGGTTTATGAAGTGAGGTCGACTGTAAGAAAATGAGAATTGGTTTTATGTGGCAGAACAAGAGGTAGTAGAGTTTGAAAAGGTTCGAGTCTTCGAGTCGACGGTTCATTAATATGACGTCACGTGTGTCATATTTAAGGCCATCGATTCCGAACTCTGGACTTGCGTTTTCCTCATGGCGGCCATCATCATCGCCGAGGGCCTTCAAGCTTTAAGACTCTGCCCGTTGATCCTACCGTTTTCTACCGACATCTTGTGTCTGTTCCTTTCTCATCGGACTGCACTGTCGATCAGCTGTTCGTGGCCGATGGACCCACACGGGCAACTGCCAGTGGGTAACCTCTGATCAAACAGGCCCTTCTGCGATTGCTGGCTTCTGCGCGTCATCATAACCCACTCTGGCTTGAATCTACTCACAATATTTACAATTGAACCTGCAAACAAATTGTACTTGGTTTATGACACGGCAAATCTTGGCTTAGGTCAGAGCTTGTCCAAACCCAATTGTCCCAAATTTTAGGTCATCTTGATGGCAAATTTTCCATGAACCCTTACCAAGATGCAGGAACATATTCAAGGGATCCTCGGTCAGGATTCCGAAAAGTCCTGAGAGCGCGCTCACAGGATATAGCAGGAAAAGTTGAAGTATATGGAGGTCGACTATAATGCGCAGTTGGATGAGCGCTACTCATCGGGGCGTAAAAACCTCCTCTATTTCCGTATGTATAGCTTTTTTAAAACATACAAAAGCTAGAACTTCACGTTTGAGCACTGCTCGTATTATTCGACAGGGTACAACTTTTTCCGCACTGTCAGAATGTTCTTTCTCCCCGTCGTTATCGTCTTATGGTTTTTCGTCGAGCAACAAAACGGGAGGGCTCGTGTACGCCCGCACACTACCTGTTGGATATCTAAACATTTACAAATGGCTGTGTTCGTGGAATATGGTAGCCGTTGTCTGAACTCAAATCCCAACATACTGGGACTAATGATACTTCCTAGACTTCAAGTCATTGTTTCATTGAAAACATCACTGTGGATCGAAGCGGTCCTCACCTCCGAATATCTACTAATTGCGGTCACGAAAAGGTATTGACTTCCAATGCACCGCAAACTGCTTCTTAAGCTAATATCATCGTTTATTAAGATAGTTCACCAAGTGGCAAATATTCTTTTCGACTGCGACTCATATTTAATCCACTAGTCTGCTCTTCTCGCAATTGTACAACAACATTCTAGATGGATTCTCACCTATGAATTTGTATCTATACAACTGCTTTTTGAAAATCTTAGTATGATTTGTTTTTCTGAGCTCTGTCGCTCATTAATTCGTTCTATGCTCCTTCCTATATGCATCGTGCAAGATGACAATCATATACTCGGACCCAATACAATTACACTTGTTATAACAGTGAACAAGTAGCACAATGGGATGCCAATCATACAGCAAGACTACTTACTAGTCTGCAGTGAATACATCATACAGCGTAAACATAGAGTTACCCTTCTTTTAGTGTTTCTCGACGGGATGAGTGCTAGACTGGGACAAGTAAAAAATATGAGTACTGTTCGGTCATTAGGCACACAGGAAGGACGTACGTCGGTGTCAGACCCAAGACGACGAGAGGTCCTGCGTTTACCGAAGCTCAGGAAGCCAGCGAAGGAGAGCAATGCAAGAGAGCCGAGCAGAACCACAAGCATAACAGCGGCACCGATGAAGCCAGCACCCACTGGGCTGACACGGTCGTGAGAGCCAGAAATGTTCGTATGAGACGCGTTAGCGGAGGCAGCGGCCAGTGCTGCACATCCACGATCTTGCGTATTTTGA
>QFFD01002438.1:0-25076 GCA_003314615.1 Pholiota microspora
GATGAAGAAGAGGAAGAGGCGAAGTCGGTTCCTGAAGAGGTGTGTGCGCTGTTTTCTCTTTTTTTTTTGTTTTCTCATTGAATCTGGGTTGCAGGCAGCTCTGAAAGACAGTGCGTATATAAATATTCTCCATCTACACATTATTCTTACGCATTTTCGTGTGGATAGACTTGCAAGACCTCCCTCTCGGAGCGTTGCGTCGGGCCCAACGTATTCTCAGCCAGGCTGAAGCTGAAAGTGGCTCAGACTCTGATGTGGATAGCGGTGAATCCGACGACGACGATGTCGACGATGCACCCGAGGCAGAGGACTCGAAGGGTAAAGGAAAGCAGAAAGAAAAGGTGCAAAAAGTGGAATGGAGTGCCAAAAGACGAGATGATATCGCGAAGCGGTCGAGCAAACATGCGTATGTGTTTTCGGTTCTACCATCGCCAACTAGTCCGCTTGATTCACTGTGTATTCAGACCTGTTGAAGTCACTTCGAAGCGACCAGTCACGAGGAAAAGACAAGTGGTTGAAGTGCCCAAACTTGTACGTATATTTGTTGAACGCGAGTTATAGTAAATATCAATGATTCCATGCAGGTACCGCGAGATCCTCGATTCCTACCAACAACAGGAGAGTTCTCCGCAGACAAGTTCCAGCAATCCTACGGTTTCTTGGCCGACAATCACAAAAAAGAGCTCAATACCCTACGGGAAACGTTGAAGCAAGCGCGCAAGCTGCTCTCCTCGTCCCCACGAGAATTACAAGAGGAGCGCCAGCATGAAGTGTATCGACTGGAACAAGCGATTAAGCGGACTGAAAGTCTGGTGAACAGGGATCGGCTCGACCAGGTCCAACGGGATGCTTTGAGTAAAATCAAGAAGGAAGAATTAGCGAAGCGAAGTGAGGGCAAGGGAGAGTGGCATTTGAAACGAGGTAAGCTTGGTTGTATTTTTCGTTGTTTCGATATTTGCTAATGACTACGGCAGGCGAGAAGCAGAAGGTCCTTGTGCAAGCGCGCTATGAGGCTCTGGCTAAGGAGGGTGGACAGCGGGCGGTGAAGAAAGCAATCGAGAAGAAGCAGAAGAAGGAGAGCCAGAAGGAAAAACGGTCGCGGCCGTATGCCAAAGGAGAGTTTTCTGCGAAGGACGATCGACCTGCGAAGAGACGACGAGTTTAGTTCCTGGTACGCTATTATTCTGCACAGAATGTAAATATGTTTGGCAGTTCCATATTCAAGAATTATATTTTTCATGAACTGCTCAAATGCAAACATGTTCATTGGCATGTCCTGTTGATGTCCTGTGTAGAATGTCCGTGGGAATATACAAAAATAGCGCATGTTCGCAAAAATGAGGAGTGGAAAACTAAAAGCATGCATCCATGACCTCCTCAACGTTTTCCAATGTCCGTCGACGTTGACCACCACGACGACAACGACATTTACCGCGGCGACCCCAACGATGAATATACCCCTTCTGTCTCCTCCTCCTCTTCTTCCTCGTCCTCGTCCTCGTCCTCCTCTTTTCTTGGTCTCGGTGGCATTGCCGCAAAGGTGGAGCTTGCTATTGCACGATGGGGGCGCAATGTCCGTGGAAATTCCTCGATCTCGTCAGGATCCTCTAGCTCGTCCTCTTCATCGTCATCAATGTCCTCCATCGTCACCCTCACGAAATCTCAGATCGCACGTCGAAGGCGCCGGAATTTCCGCAGTGTCTCCTCGCTGCGCACAAATCAGTCCGAGCGCGACATCGCAGCCCGTATCACACGCATGAAGGCGCTCGAGAAATCGAGGCAGATACCCAGAGAGTTCGCGCTGTATTTACCGCCCTCTATTACCCCCAACAGTGCCGCAGATGGGCTCATCTCACGGGATGAAGGGACTGACCGCCGGATCACATGGACGACGTCGCTGCCGCTGGTTCTCAATCAGCTTGACCTGGCGACGCGCAGGCCAGGACGCTATCACAAAAAGGCTAAACGTGCTCAATCGGAGGCGGGGTTCTATTTTGAGGCCGAGGGGTCTTCCAGCCAGCCAGTGGAGCCGACGATTACGGCGGCGGCGACGGCGACGGCAGCAGCACGCAGGGGCAAGAAGGGAAAACATCGGGCGGTGTCTAGGATGCGTGGTATGGGCAGGCGGCCGAAGCCCACTACAATACTCGAGGAGCCACAGCCGAAACCAGAAGCCTGGTTTCTGGACGTTTCTAACCCTACTTGGACGGACTTGCGAGCGATAGGCAAGGTATGCGCAGCTTCCAGCTTCCAGCTCGTATGCGTATGTTGCTGATACCCATGATCTCGTTACAGGTTCTGCATATACATCCTCTGACACTGGAAGATATTCTGCAGCAGGATCCTCGTGAGAAGCTAGAAATATTCACCAAGCTCGGTTACTATTTCATTTCATTTCGCGCGATTGAAAGCTCTGCAACGAGACAGAAGATCCAGAGGGAGATAGGACTTGATGATAGCTCTATCGGAGAAGCTAATGTTTATTTGACTATCTTCAAGGATGGCATATGTTGTGTTCGTTGAGATTCTGCTTTTCGTATTCTGCGCTCACTAAATATCCTCTACAGTTTCATTTCACAGATGTATCAGAGCATACGGACCATGTACGCAATAGGATGGTATTGTTGGAACGGGTGATTAATATGTCATCAGGTGAGCCTTTTTTGCTCATATATGCGTTAGTTTCTAACAACTGTCAAGACTGGATAGCTCACGACATCCTCGATTCCATTGTGGATTCGTTCTTCCCATTTCTACAAGAAATCGAAAAGGAGGTCACAGCCATTGACAACATAGTGTACCACTTGGGCGATGCCGAATTTGCCACTACATCATCACTTGGGGGCTCCATCAAATCTCCAATACACGGCTCCTTCTTCCAATCATTTCGAAAGGAACCGAAGACTGACTCGCAGGAAACTTCCCTCACAGCCCAGCCAGAGAAAGAGCAGGATGAGAAAGAGGGTAAAGAGGAAAGGAGCATGGCGAAATACTTCACACCCGCCGAGAAGCTGCGCGAGGCCTACCGCCCTCGTTTCGTCTCTCCGCGCCTATCTCCGCGCCTATTCTCCCGACGCGCTAAGCGCTATATTGGCGGTGCATGGCGTGCACTGTGGACGAAGGCTGAACCACCTCCGAGTGCGCGCCAGCGGACACTGAGAAGGATGGCGCACACGCGCAAGCTGGTGACAGTCCTCGGGCGACTACTAGCGACCAAGTCGGATGTAGTGACCCAAATCAGGAAGCGGCTGACGAAGGCGGGTGCGGGGATGCATGGGAGCGAGGAACTTGAGGTGGCGATATATATGGGAGATGTGCAAGGTATGCCACTTTTATTCCTTGCGACGTGGTGGGTGCTGATTCCTTGAAGATCATATTTTGACTTTGCAGAACGCCCTGGCGCATTATGAGCGCATGTTGAGCCAGTCGCATCCGACGTACCTTGCACAGCTGCGCTCAGAGTCTGAAGATGCGAAAGGCGGGATGGACAAAAATTTGCTGTTGCTTTCGACCGTCAGTATCGGTGCCCTCTGTGTGCAGCCTTTGACCAGTACGTTCTGAGTTTCGCGAGCTATTGCTCCGACATACACTGACGCTTAGTGCTTCGCCCGCACTTGATCTTTAGGTTTATTTTCTCTGAACATCACGCTACCCAACAACAGAGGAGGGCACAAATTCAACATGTTCGGTATCGTGCTCGCGCTGGCGGCGATAATCGTAGCCACATATCTGTGGTTTGTAAGATTATGGTGGTTGCAGACAAAGAGAAGGATTCGGGCACAACTCTAGTTTTTCTTTCGGAGGTTCAACGGGACTGGGATTTAGTCGTGCGTAATTTATACCTTATGTTTGAATGATACCTTGGTCAGGGGGCCAGAGCCGTTTGTACGTATGTTTCTATGATATTACTAGCTACGTAATGGACAACATATGTAGATTGGCCCTAGTACTGAATCTCAGTAAGGTCTGGACTAGGCACTATATGCTTTGTTGGAAAGCAGAGGATGAGAGTTACAGATGCGAGAAAGATGAAAGCGAAAACAAAGACGATACGAGAGGGATGCAGTCAGTGTCTATTCATAAGTAAGTCATGAGGCATTGTCAGTAATAAGCAGAGGAATGAGGGAAGGAAATGCGACATTGTTAAGATTCGTTAATGGGATCCAGTTCTCTCTTAGGAGCAAGACCTTGGCGAGAAAGTGCTTCAGTGGCTTCAGTAAGCGCTTCTTGCACTATATCCGATAAAGATAAATAAGCTTGAAACCTTCACAATAAAAGGACAAGATTACCTTTCTCCTGGAATAGCGTTCTCTTACCCTCCAATTCTTGGAAGGTAGCATCCAGCGCACCCCGCTGCCTGCGTATCGCATCGTCGATACGCTGCAAGTGCTCCGTCTCGTCACGCAAATGATCAAGCCCCTCCTTGACCTGGTTCTGCAAGCTCTCGAGACCAGCAATCTGATCAAGGTAGAGCGCACGCACTTCGTCGAACTTACCTGCAATGTGTATCAGTGATCGGTGGTGCGTAAGATAAGATGAAAGAAGAGAAGGCTGGGGACGGTACCGCAAAAGCTTCCGTAGCTTATTATTACTGACCTGATGCCTGCGCCTCTTTTGCGGCTGATGCGTATTTTCTGAACTTGTCGTCTAAATCGATGCCTTGGTTGTCGGCCCAGGAGACCGTTTTCAACTCGCGGAGGGCACTGTTTCTCCGGGAGAGGCTAGGTCGCAGGGTCGGGGTATCGAGTACAGGACCTGCATCTGAGTGCGGCGGTTCGGTTTCGGGGTGAGACTGTGGTTCTGGTTCTGGCTTTGGTTCCGCAGGGGCGTTAAGGCCGTATTCTTCTCTTTGAGATGGAAGAAGGATGGGTAGAGGTGGCGGGGAGAAGATGCTGCCGTGTTCAGACTGTATTAGGCGCGAAGGCTGGATGATTGGCAACGGGTGGTAGGATATGCTATGTTGCTGAGGCTCTGGGTTAGTGACCGAGCGCTGTATGGTATATTTCGAGGACTGTCTACTCGGGCCTGAGACGACTGTCATCTCGAAGCCCGGGGCTGCCTGGATAGCAGGCACGGCAGGGCGGGCGGAATGTGCAGCAGAGATGGCACTATTATTCCGTTTCTGTTGCTCCCTAAACCACTTCTCCATCTCCTTCACCCGGAAGTCAGCCGGTGCGACAAATGTTTGGAAAACGAAGGTGTCGCCTCCGCGTGGGGTCGCAGCCATACGCGAGACGGGGAACGTGGTGTTGCTCTTTGCGAGTTTCTGGCACTTGCGCAACATGCGGTCCTTGAGATGGCGGATTTCCATGATGCGCTCCCATGACACGGTTGGTTTACGGCCGAGCTCGTGTGTTTCGAGCTTTAGTAATTGTTCGTACATCGCTGCTGTTGCAGGCGGCAGAAGAACCTAGATATATGCGCAAGTTAGCGACTCCGTAGTCTTGTGAATCGCAGTCATGGTCAAGTCCTCTATTTCCTAACAAAGTGTGTTGAAGACAGGAATTATTCCGGAGGAACTACTGCTTCAACAACTAATCGCATGTCCTCCGAATAACGGACAAAGTTCCCGCTTCTTGCACACTATGCAGATAGGATTTCTGTCAATTCCAGCATTGAAAATCATGCGCACCTTGAGCTCATCTGGGGTATCTGTAGTTTGAATATATCGACAACCCTTTGGCGTGCGGGGATCATATGGCTCAAGCTGACCGCGTACGGGGCTCGGACGGTGCACATCGAGGGCTTGAATGGGTTGATGGCGAGACATTGGTGCTTGGGCGCATTCAGCGCCGCCCGGAACGGCTTTTATATGGATAAAATCAGTAGAAACAAGACGTCCATCTCAGACCAACCAAATAATGACTGTGACTCGGTTGCTCTGCGTAAGTGGCTGTGACAATGATGTGACGTACTGTGGGACTTGTCGGTTCGGCGTCTTGACTGAATATCACGCTAAACCTCAACACTTTCTTCAACTTTCCCTCGTCGTCCTCCCTGTTCTACTCGCTCTTTTGTCTCACTATCTACTGAGATGGCGGCTGCTTCAAAGGCCAGATACGAGGCCTTTCTAATCAACAATGTCTCCACAATTTCGTCGTTGGAATCTTCGTTGCGCTCCATTACCTGGTTCTTACCTGGTCGATTCAAGGATGCCGAACTTGCGTCTGAAGCCTGTATGTGCTGTATCTATTCCTAAACTATAATACTTATTCAGTGCTTTCAGTAACCACTTCACTGAATGTTATTAGCATGTATCATGATACCTTGCTTGAACGCGTTGTCAAAGCGAACCCGTCGTACCGCCCCCTTATCCCCACGTCTTTGCACTCCCGCTTCACCAAGGCTTGGGTCGACAAGGACTCGTTATATAAATGGGCTGCGCGTGTTTTGGAAATCATTCGGTTCACAGAGCTGGTTGTGGAGATGGCGTTGAAGCGCAAGGTATCCGAGAAGACGAAGTGGCGGTCTATCATTCTTTTAGAAGTTATCAAGTGAGTAACAAATTATCTCTGCTGATATTGTTAAGCTCATGAAATCGAATATAGAGCGTCTCTGCGCCTGCTACTTTTGAAACTGACCAAAAGACCTCTCGTTTCGCCACCTCTTCCTGAACGTGACTTCGATCCCACCACTCTTCCCTCAAGCAACACAACGTCACCCACCCTCGCGCCCTCATCCCCCTCAGATTCTCGACCCGCTACTCCTGATCACCTGCGCAATAACCTCATTCCATTGGAACCTCACCTTTTGCTCACGTCCGCGCAATCTGACATGTCTGCAGAAGATTATCTTCTCCCAAAAGCTCTCACAACATCTGCAGTGAAGCCATCACTATCATTGATTCGACCGCTTGCAGCATCTCGTGATTGGATTGCAGAAGTAATATATGTGCTGAGGCCTCTTGTCTATGGTGCGTGTGAGCAGCTGCATGAGACACGAGTGTTCTGACTACAAGCTTTTACGGCATAGCTTCACTGCTTGTTGTCGACCGCAGATCACACGAAACTACTAACAAGCCTTTGATCGTCGTCCTCCTTATGGAGTTTATCTCGCGAAACTTGCGTAGGGCGCCTTCAAGTTCTGCGACTCTGGAACGTGCGGAATACGCTAGGAGGGACAAAGACATGCTGTGGTACCTCCTCCGCGGATCGATTTGGGACTCATATACACGGTGCGTGACTTTTTGCATTAAGATTGTTACGTTGTCTCAACGCCATTTTTTTCCTAGACCCAAACTTGAATCGTTCGTCGTGCGTACAGCCCACACACCACTAATAGGGTTGTTCGGTTCTTTGGTGAAAGACTGGATTCCATTAATTGATGACTACTATTATTGTGCGTCTTTCCTTCTCTTCTCAGACTCTTTGCATCTTTGACTGCTTCGTTTTCTCTCCCATTCTATTATTTCAATGAAATCTAACTTTGATTTACCCAATAGATACCGCTCCTTAATTAACGCAAATATTCCCCATTGTATCCCCCTCTGTGTTTTCGTCGACATGTATGACATACTTATCTTATGGTTTTGCTGCTTTCTCGCGATGGTCCGGTGCATTGATGAAGACCTTGATCTTTCGACGGTGCGCCTATACGAATCGTGGAGATCCCAGAATCGCAGATACGATCTCCTCACATGTGACCACTGCTCACAGGAGCTCACAGGACGTAGGCTGACGTAGGAAGGTTCCTCCGCTGTCCAGATTTGCGATACCGCGCGCCGCTTTCTACATTGTCTTCTCCTCCTTGAGCTTGACTGCCCACGGTTTGTGTCGTATGAACCCCGGCCGTGACGTACATTCGTGACACGCATATATACATACGCTGCAGAATCTACCTTTCATTGTCCAATCTTGCCTTATGTACTGACTTTCTAACTCTTTGCAGTACGCAATGACCAAATCAGCTGCTCAACTCCTTCCTCATATTCGTCGAGTCATCACTTCACACGACGAACGGGGCGTCGCCGTCGCTCAAAGCGCACTTGTACCTTCGGAGGCATGTGCATTCATCCGTGATTTTGTGTTTTCAATCAACACTATTTTTTAGGCTATGGAAATCGTACCAGGTGGGCGCGGAGCTACAATATGGGTCACAGCAGATGGGTTGCCCACTAAAGAGAATAATGCACGGTAATGACTTAATCCTATCTACTCCATTGTTTTGAACCGCTCTGAACAATTCTTTTGCTTCAGTGACGATGGTGCACAGCGCCGAATCGATAATCCAGAAAACTTCGACCTTGTTTCTCCTAATGGAACCAACTTACGGTCTACGGAATTGGCTCCTGGCACTATAACTGCGATGGTATGTCCAATCAAAACGCATATACCTATAAGTTTGCGTATTCATTATAATTCCGATACATCCTATCACATGTAGCACCGCACGTCTTCTTTGGATTATAATATCCTCGGTATGATCTTCTACCCGCATAATTGTCGATCAATACAATGGTCGACTGATACAAACTTTTGTTCCCGCTATGTAGTATCTGGCGAACTCATTCTCATAACCGAAGATGGCGCGGAGACACACTTGCACACGCCTGGTGACACAGTCGTACAACGCGGCACTCTCCATGCGTGGCGCAACCCATCGGCAACGACCTACACGCGCTGGGTCACAGTGCTCATTCCTGCCGACCCGGCTGTTATCAAGGGCGAGCGACTTGCACCTCTTTTCGTAGAGAACCCCTTGAGCGGGGAGGCGGGTCCGGTGATAGCTGATCCTATTGAATCTACTGGGAGCGTGAAGGAACAAAAGATGCCTTCTGAAGTGGGCGCGTGAGCGCGTGGGGAGCAGATAGGCTTGGCGCATGAGTAGGACCCATGCGCAAATTGCATGCGAATAGGTTCGCGGAGTAGAAAAAGAAGAAATTTCGACAGTGGAGGCGTTGGTGACAATGAATGTATGGCGACAGACATCAAACAGAGAACAAAAGATCAGGACATGGAACATGGGATGTTGACACGGGCCGGTACGTTTCTGGAGGGATAGATAGAATCGCTGCGGTTTTTTTGTTTTGATTTTGATTTTCAACAGCTCTTTTAATTTTCGTGGAAATTTGAGCAAGAGATATCTCATAACGTCCAGTGATTGGTGGTTCAAAGGTTAAAGCATTGTGGATAGTCTAACACAATCCAGGGTGCGACACTTATGGTGTAATTTTTTTTTGTAGATCGCCAACCGAAATAGGGCATTCTCTCCCGCAGGCGTTTTTGACAGTAATTGCTGTCTGACGTTCTTTTTCGAAGGAGTTTCAAATCGGAGACATTCATATGACCACTTTGTTGGTCCGTACGCTTTCGTCTTTCCCATCATTCAGATGAAACAATTTTTTGTTCCAGAATTTGTTTGCAATTGAGGCTCTATCTGCGGCTTGAAAGCATACGGCGTTTCACTGGAAGTTGACGAATATTCCTCCGTCTACGATGATAGATGACCCAGTTATGTAGCGAGACAAGTCACTCGCCAGAAATATCACTGGCCCTGCTATATCCTCTGGAGCTAGAATTAATTGCGGTTCGTTGAGCTTCATGGAACTTGCTTTCAAACGTGTAGAATACTTACTGCCCAATCTGCCCAGTAGTGTCCGGTTGACCATATACTCCCGCTTTGTCTCATTCTTGAGGTCCTCCTTGTTGATATCCGTCGCAATCGTCCCGGGCAAGATTGCGTTCGCTCGAATTCCATATTTACCCAAGGCAACGGCGCAATTCTGCATCAGGTTGGTTATCGCTGCTTTCGTTGGCCCGTAATGGCTGAAACATAACAAATAAGCAAGAGGTGTATAGATCCCTCGACGTCTGACTTACCATTGTCGCGCGCCTCCCAAAAGGCCAGAAATCGACGAAATGACGATAAGGCTTCCACCTTGTGGTATTTGTTTTGCCATCTGTTGCGCAACCGCTGCAAGGTATGTGGTTGATCTTTTGCTCCAACTCGTGTACCTAATACTTACCTTGGACGATGTAAAAGGTGCCATCTAAATTGACCTGGCGGGTCCGATCCCAGGTCTCCATAGGCATCGTTAGGAAGTCGGAAAATGGGCAAATCCCGACATTGGACACCAGCACATCGATGCGCCCGAAGGCCTCTACTCCATCAGCTACGATCTTTACTTTGAACGATGAGATCCCATCTTCTTGTGAAGGTTTTACAATTCTGACCTTTTTAGATGTCTCGACGTTTGCGATGTCACCCAGTACTGTTACGACTGAGGCACCAATGCTCTCCACTTCCGTTTTCAAAGATTGGACTTCTTGTTCCGTCTCGGCGTCCCCTAGATAATGCAGAATCAAGCCAGACGCTCCCTGCTTTGCAAATTCTAGAGCACTAATGCAAAGTGAAAACCACATTGTGTTCTATTTCAAACGCGAAGTAAGGTATGATACATGGATATCTACATACCAAGCTCGGCCAATCCCTCTGGACGCCCCGGTTATGCAGATTACTTTGTTAGGTGTCAACGACATGAGGAGGAGGAGAGACGGTTATCGACATACGCGTGTTTCGACTGCTTTAAAATCACGACTTCGTCGCACAGGACACCAGACTTGTCAGGCTGTTGCGCGACATTCGATAACCGACGTATGCTTCTATCTCTGTTGTCGGCCCGTTACTTCCACTGAACACTACTATCAGATACACAACTTTCGCACAAGTGCACGGACCGTTGTGCTTCTTTGAAGTCACCAGGACACCTTCTCTTTCTCCTTTTTCATATGAATGGTTCTCTTTGCTGGGTAATTCAACAAGCGGGGGTAACGGTTGCATTTTTATCTATCCCTGAAATATGGCATGAAGATATCCACTCCTGTATCCACCTCCATCAACACCCATCTTCATCTCAATTTTCTCAATATGCCTTCCGCAAAAATGTAAGTTGATTTTCCCTTTGCAATTTTGAACTCACTGACGTTGAGGCAGCTACTACGACTCCGATGCTGATTCATCTCTATTGGAAGGCAAACTTGTCGTCTTCTTAGGGTATGGCTTTAACTTCATTATGACTGCATGCGAGATGATATTAATATCATACTTTAGCTTCGGAAACCAAGGTGCTGCTCAAGCTCAAAACTTGAGAGACTCTGGCATCCCGAACGAGAAGATCTTGATCGCCAACCGAGAAGACTCATATGCCGAAGATGCCAAATCTAAAGGCTTCATCGTAGAGCACGATTTTGTGAAGGCCGCAGCTGTAGCCGACAGTGAGTAACCCGTTTTATTGAAAGAATGCCCTTGATGATATATCGGCTTCGCTAGTCGTGTTCTTGTTGATTCCTGACCAAGTGCAGCCTCGAGTTTTCAATGAACTATTCGCCCCCAACATGAAGGACAGTGCTACGATCGTCATCGCTAGTGGATACAATGTCTACTTCAAGCTATTGGAATTCAAACCCAAGCAAGACGTTGTAATGGTTGCCCCAAGGTATTCGGTCTTTTGAACCAACACTCTCGATTGCTTACGATCCCGTATAGGATGATAGGAAGCTCTGTTAGGTCACTGTATCAGAAGGGAAAGGGCTTCCCTTGCTTTGTGTCTGTCGAGCAAGATGGCTCTGGATCTGGCCTGTCGATTGCTCTAGCACTTTCACGCGCAATCGGTGCGACGAAGGCGGGAGCTATCGCGTCCTCTGCTCGAGAAGAGACTGCAATGGACCTTCTTGCAGAACAAGCGTTGTGGCCTAATATCATCATGCTCTTCCGGTGCGTTATTTATACTGCTAAAAATCGAACAGGTTTCTGAACATTAACACTTCTGCAGAGAAGCTTTCAGCGTCTTGAAAGAAGCAGGATGCTCTGACGAGGCCCTGTGCTATGAGATGTAAGCCCTGCTCAAACTTTTGCTGGGCCTTGATGACTGATCAAGTATCGCAGGTGGATGTCGAAAGAGCCCGCCGAGATATTTGAACGTGCTGCTGAGGATGGATTTGTCGGGCAGGTACTATATGACAGCATTTTAGCAATTGCAGGCCCTTTTGCTGACTTATGTGACATTCTACAGCTGAAGCACCATTCGACTGTCTCTCAGTATGGACAGCTCAGTGGAGCCTTGGCACTTGACGGTGTTGCCGCTCGTGCCCATTTCAAGGATATCCTCTACAATCAAGTGCGTTTTAAATTCCTCGGAACCATGTTCATTTAATGTTCTGACAAACATTCGAAGGTCCTAAACGGGAAGTTCTGCCGCCACCTTTCAAGTCTCGAAGCAGAGCTCGAATTAGATGGTCCCAAAAACCCTCTGAACGAGCTCTACAGGAGAGCAGAAGAGACGGAGTTGTCGCAGGCCGAGAAGCGGGTTCGCGAGCGGTTGGCGGATTTGTTGTCTGCGTCTTCGTCTACTTGATGAAATGGTTCAAGAGGAGGGGTCTGGTAAGCGTGTTCAATGACTGCTTTTCTATCAATTGATCGTATGTATACGTTAAGTATAAGAATTGAATAGATTTGGAATAGATGACAGGCTGGACAGAATCCGGTGTCTCTATAACCAACGAACAAGCAATAGGCGCCAGGCTGTCAAAGGCTGATCAAAGACAGCTTTAATTTCTGGCTTGACTGACATATGTGGGGCAGGATTCCGAGGGCAGCGGCGATGGCAACATATGCATTTGAAAGCGTGGCGGCGCCACACTGCTTTGTCGTGAACATTCACCACCTTCAACAGACAGTGATGAGTTCTGGCACTCCAATTGCCTTCGAATGATCGCAAATACCATTCCAGTACTGCATACTCTTTCAGTTAACTGGCAGCCCCTGCCAAAAAAGGAGGTATACGGAAAACATATTGTGTCTAGCCGTGCGCACTTGAGTACCTAGGGACTTAACATGCACCGTCATTGAGACAACTTGAACTTTTCACTGGCACCTAAGTTGGATTGGTGCCCTCAAATTTTCAGTAGTATGTCTGAACAGACGAAACGATGTTGTCCGTCCATGGGGCTGCTCAAATAGTATAAAATCAATATACTATGAGGTGTGGAACAGCACTTCTCATTCGAAGTACGACTTACCAGCTCTATCAGACTATTGCCATAAACGAAAGAAAGAATGCAATTCTCTAGCGTCTTCACCGCGTTCATTCTAGTCGCAGCCACTGGCACGCTCGCGTCCCCCACTTTCCGCGCTGAGAACCAGGAAGCACTCGCTTCCGCAGGCGCCTTCACAGACGGCTACGACCACGATTTCGCAGCAAAGTATGTCGACCTCACCGGAGAGAACGACGTCTACGCGGCCGACATCGCAGAATATACCACGGACGCAGGATATGCGCATGTCGCCGACAGTGCTTACGACGCTGAGGATGAGAGGGAAGTGCAGCTATTCAGCCGGGCACTCGGACGCATCGTGCGTCACTTAAGCCGCCACTTACTCCGTCGAGGCCTCCGCAGTGTTAAGCGCAGTGTCAGTCGCGGTGCACGTCGTGGTGCGCGTCACGGTCTCGGAAAGATCGGCCGCAAGAGTCGCTCCTCAGCAGGCCGCAAGCTCCTCAAGAAAACTGTTAAACGCACTATCAAACGCGTCGCACAAGAAGAGGAGAACCGTCGAAAAGGCCAACGCGTCGCGTGCTCTTGCTGCCCCCGCTTGGGCTGGATTGCGCGCGACGGCGAATTTGGAGATGATCTAGCACACGCGCAGGAGGGCGACGAGATGAACCTTGACGAGATGGCTTTTGACGAGGCGTCCTTCGACGACGCGCAGCCAGAGGTTGATGATATTCAAGTCAACGCTGAGTCCGAGTTTGACCAGCTCGACTGACTGGAGTATTCGAAAGAACGCTTTTGGTTCGAGAATTCGGAGGAATCAACGTGATATTTGAAAGGCAACTGAATTCTCGTTTGCTATTAACATTTGGCGCCCTGCACGAATGTATGGACTTCAAGTTCGGTTGTTTCGAATGGGGTTTTAATGTGCTTGTATTTTTCCGGTTGCATCTAGTCATTTTTGTCAGTTAGCTGAAGTATTGTTCGTTTGGATGATGCCCTGTATCTATTTCTTGACCTGACTGAGTGCGCATGAGCTGTTTGAAAGAGGTAAACGCAGGGAGACAAAAACACAAAGGCCGGATAGGTACCGTGACAACTGTAAACAGGCACAAGCAAAGGCAGCGTTTTTTTGGCCACCTCAGTGCAGCAGTGCTTTCAATCAAACTGCCATACCTTGGCCATACTTCACAACATTCCTACACGCCTCATGGCCTCACCAATAAGTAGAATGGAAATCGATCGCTCCCCTAACCACCATTCGTACGTTGCTTGCTCTCGTCCACGCTTCCAAAACCTCTCACCAAATGTTACCCTCCAGTACTCGTAATTTGTCTACTGACACGCTTCATACCAGACGATCACATCGTTCGATATCCAAGGACCTCGAAAAAAGGGACCGAAGGAGAGATAGGCCCGACCCAGATGAGAAGCGCAAGCGAAGTCGGAGTCGAGACAGAAGTGAGAGAGGCTATCGTGACCGTTCGCGCGACAGGCATAGGGATCGCGATGTCAGAGACAGAGATAGGGACAGGGACAGGGACAGGGAACGACGACGGGAGAGGGACGGAGAGAGACACCGAAGCAGCAGACATGAGGGTACCGATAGTCGACACAGTCACCGCGACCGCGATCGTGACAGGGACAGGGATGACAAGGACCGCGAGCGAAGGAGAAAGAGGGATGAGTATGATGGATCTGAACGCGACCACGATGACAGGGTCAAAAGAAAAAGAAGTGAGATACTTGACGACCTACCACCTCCGCCCCCACCACCCTCTTCAAGTTTACCACCACCCCCACTCCCCGGAAACAGCCCTCATTCAGTTCGTTCCACTGATCGCAAAAAAGGTGATAGGCTTGATGATTTTGACGAGCCACGCAGTGGCAGCAGACGCTCTGCAAGCAGAAATATCATAGACGACGAAGAGCCTTTGTCAAGGAAGAGCCCGCCCCTCCCAGGACTCAGGTACGTCTCTGCCATTGTTCTTTCTGGTTCATGTTCTCACTGTTTTTCAGGCGCACTTCTCCTTCATATCCTTCCTACGATAATCAAATGGACGAACCATACAATCCAGATGAACCCAAGGAAGACGATTCCGAAGCAAGATCTGTTTTCGTTTCTCAGCTTGCTGCTCGCTTGACAGCCCGAGACTTAGGCTACTTTTTCGAAGACAAACTTGGAGAAGGGACAGTCATGGACTCAAGAATTGTTACTGATCGCCTATCCCGTCGCTCGAAAGGGTCCGTCTTGTTCCGTTCAATAATCATAGATTCGATGACTGATGTATCCCTATTTCAGCATTGGTTATGTTGAGTTCCGATCTATTGATCTTGTAGAGAAAGCCCTTGCTCTTTCAGGAACTGTAGTTATGGGACTTCCCATTATGGTCCAATTGACCGAGTCGGAGCGAAACAAACTTCATCCTGGAGATGGGTACGCACCGTAATCATCACATCAATTATATGTGATACTCACTCTTAGATACAGGAGTCTCAACCTACCACCGGGTGTCACGGCCTCCCATGGTTCCATGCAGTGAGCTCCCCGTTTGTCGCTCTTACAACACTTACTTACAATTCGACAGATTATACGTCGGATCTTTACATTTCAACCTCACAGAATCAGATATCAAACAGGTCTTCGAACCCTTCGGTGACCTCGAATTTGTAGATCTTCACAGGGACCCGATGACTGGACGGAGTAAAGGATATGCATTTGTGCAATACAAGCGATCAGAAGACGCTCGAATGGCTTTGGAACAGATGGAAGGCTTTGAACTAGCCGGCCGTACCGTAAGTTTTCCTGCAGTCGTCCCTTTAAGTGACCTGACTTATATTTGGCATTTAGCTTCGCGTTAATACTGTTCATGAGAAAGGAACCGCTAAGTACACCCAACAGGATTCTTTGGATGAGGCTGGCGGTGAGTTGTATCACCAGAATTCAGTTGAAGTGATGCTGATGCTGTGATAGGTGGTAACTTGAATGCTGCATCTCGTCAAGCGCTTATGCAGAAACTTGCTAGGACTGAAAGTGCTCCTTCTCTTCCAGAACCAGCGTATGTGGACTTGCGATAACTCATCCCTTTTGATGCTGACATGTATGGATTTACAGTCCACGTGTGAACATCCCTCAATCTATGACGTCTCGCTCAGTCTTGCTGAAGAATATGTTTGACCCCGAAGAGTAAGACCATTTATTGTCGTTGCGGACTAGACTAATACTTTGTCGCTTTCAGAGAAACAGAAAGAGACTGGGACAAGGATCTCGCCGAAGATGTCAAAGGAGAATGCGAGGGCAAATACGGTCCTGTTCATGCCATCAAGGTCGAGAAAGAGACTCAAGTGAGTAAAGTGACTATATGCATGCTCACTTCTTACACATCCTTTCTAGGGTGAAATCTATGTCAAGTTCGACAGTATTGAATCTGCCAAGAAGGCCATTCAAGGTTTGAACGGACGATGGTTTGGCGGGAGACAAGTCTCCGCAGCCTTCATATCAGACGCCATCATGCAAGCCCACCAGTAGGAATTTTTCATGCCGTTCGATCAAGACAGTTTTTAGGATGCGCAGATATTGCCTCACTGAAATTTCTTTTTATTCCGTTTATACACAGATCTCATAAAAAAGACAAAAAAAATTATTCGTTTGACCACCTTTCTTCTTTTGAAGTTCGCTACATCTCAAACTTTGTACAGTCCAGATTCACTTGCCTCCTTTGCCGAGGGCGTCCGAGTTGGCTGGTAATAACAGGGGGATTACAGGCAGGTTATATGCGGATATCCCCTAACAATCTATCCCGCTCTACCTCAGATGCTTTTTTTTCCTCCGTTAGATTATCACCCGAAAATAATTAAGATATTGGCACCCCCCATGGCACTTCAAGCATGTTCGACATCTGTGCATTATGGTTTGGGCCTCGATTCAGATTTTCAAGGCAGGGGATCTAACACTTAAGCCACAGGTCCTTGCGTATTTCCCTTTTCTTAATCAGGTTTATTCATAGCAGCAGGAACGGTCATCAACGGACGTTCTTAATACATGTAACGGAAAGATGGGGAGCGTGGACCTTCGGCCAGCAGCTCTGTATCGACGTCGGCAGCAGTAATGTTGACACCTTGAGCTTTATTTCTCTTCCGATTCTCCGTTCTCATATATATTCCAGTGCTACGAAGTGCATGTCAGCAACAGGAATTTCGCACATCAGATGCATAGACGTACGATGCGACTAGTATCAGGCAGAGGCCACCAAACGCCGCTAAATCATATTAGATTTTGACATCCCCTGACATTTCAACCAAACTCACCGGACGTCGCAAGAGCTGTAGGACAATCAATGCATGCTCGTCAAAGGCTCAAAACAAGAAGGGACGACTACCGTACCAGGTATGTATTTCGGCTCGTCCTTTGCTCTGAACACGTTTGTGGATATCAGGCCAGAAGAATTTGCGATAGCCACTATTGTATAGTCAACTTGATCAGCATCGTAAAAATGTATGGACGAAGTTGAATCCACCCATAACAGCTGCAACAACTGCACGCCTAGATTCATTCGGTGTGTTATTGGAGTACCACGCGCTCACTAATACTGAAGGCGCAAATGCCTAGATTATGTATCGTTCAGCATTGATCCAACGGCTGGTATGTACACATTCACTTACTCCGCATGTCAGTAGGAAGCATGCAAAATATGCGACATGTCGGTGTGCGAGAACGTCAATCGAGCCAAGAATTATGAACCCCACCAACGCTGTCGCCAACGGAATGCATCTGCAAGAAAGAAAGTCTGGGCTGCCTGCACTCAGTTATTTCTACGAAAAAGGCTCACATGTGGATAGATCGCTCTCTGAAGTGATCAGAGGAAAAGGTGAGCAGTAGCAATGCAACCGTCCCAACGATGTTTGGCGCGACTGTCAGCAAATTAGTGCGGACAGTGGAGTATCCTAGGCTGGCGACGATTTGAGGCAGGAAATTGTTGACGCTGGCGAGGGGGACACCAAACGACAAACTGATCAATGCCCATATCCTTGGTCGATGGTATGAGTATCGATGTACACCCTAGCTTATAATAGGACGAAATGAGCTTCCTACGCACCAATACATGGGGTCTGCGAATGGACGAAATGCATCGCGAATATCCAATTTCTCATCGCTCACAACTGAGGAGTCGGCCAAAACCCTGGCTCTGGCCACAGCCTTTTGTCTAGTAGTTAAACCTTTCCAAGTCGAAGGCGACTTGGGGAGCCACAGCAAAGCGAAGATGGCGAATGACACAGTCCCAGCGCCTAAGAGTACATTTTGAGAAAAATATTGGCGATTGCATACAGATAGGCACACCTTCAATCCAAAACAAATATTGCCATGCATGATGTTTGGGGTTTTTGATATGAAAGACTCCATATGCAATCAGTCCTATAAAATACAGTTAAGTTGTCGTGATAAGAGAATTAGTGACAAGACGTACCAGAAAAGGCTCCAGAAATTGACGACGCCGCTGTTACAATCCAATATTAGTTTGATTGAACTGAATGTTATGTTTATGTTCAGGATTACCATAGAAAAGGCCAACTCGCGATGCAAGCTCGTTTCTCTTGTAGAATGTCGACAAATAAAATACGACGCCAGGGAGCATGGCAGATTCGAAAATTCCAAGGAAAAATCTTATGGCAAAAACCTCTAGAAAACATCAGACAGTCAAGCATTGGTCAAGCATACGATTCAAGAAGACGAAGTCAGATTGTACTGTACCTGAGAAATTCTTTGCTATCCCTGTAAAGAGAGACCTGATTTGTTCAAATGAAGGGGACTTTGAGGAAGGCCAGACATCCAGTAATTTCATTCAGGAGCTTACATCGTCCCCTAGAAAGATGAATTATCCGCTTTAGTGACTCTAGGGTATCTTTGCCGTCGAAGTTACTCACGAAACCTATCATCATCATCGGCAACACACGAGCTGCAGAGAATTTCTTGACGAACAAAGAGATTGGAGTGCCAAAGCTGTTCCAGTCAAGAATTGAACGCTGTTCGACGTTCCTAACGAATGTATGCTCACAGGCAAAAAGGAACCTGCGAGAATTTACAATCAGCCATTGGGTACACCATAGAAGGATGTTGCTCACGTAGAAAACCATGACGAGCAGATAATACTAAATCACGAAACCTATTTATTCAACGTCCTGACATCACCAACGAGTAAATTTACCTGATTCCCTGTCAGGTTGATATCCTGAAAATTGACTATCAGCTTCGAACGTTCCCATACGAATAATGGTACGATGACGAACTTTATCCCATCCATCTGTTTTAGCATTCCCTACATTCCCTTTGTCCAACGCATTACAAAGATACCTGGAAAGGGTTGGAAGATCGGCCTGTGAGCAGGTGTCTGGCGTGCAGTAGAAAATATCACGAACATGAACGCCAAAGGAGGCAACAGATTCAAGTCAAATATACGGCGAAGGCGACCTTCCTCCACTGGCGAGACCTGGGCCATATCGACCGTCGTCTCACTAATAGACACTTCACCTTTGACATCTGACAAAGAAGAGGTAGGGACGACGCTCATGTTGGAAAGCAGGAGTTATCCACGCAAACCAACAGGTACAAAGCTTTCTGTATTTAAGCTTATACGCGTGGGTCACCCCATCGAAGCATTCCATTTCCCGACATGCATAAGTCAAGGTCATAGGTGCTTCCCAAGCGCGCGCGGACCGTAGCCCGCCGCCGATAAGGTCGCAAAGTCATCTGCTTGTGGCAATGGAAATTAGATCAGAAATCTTCAGGAGGGGTATATAAGAGACCTTCGTTTGCAACTGATTAGAGGATAACAGCGATTATCTCGACGCTGAGAATAAACAGCCGGCGATTATTTTCAGTGCTTCTGCTTCGACTACCACCACCATGTCGTCCATCGAGAAGATTAACTCCCCAAAGAACGCGGAATTCAGCCGCATCCTATGTACGTTGACCAGCATCTGTTCGTTTGAACCGACTCCATATACTGATCCTTATCGACTTGCTTTGAATAGCCCACGCGGTCAAAATTCCCGGCTTGATATTTGTGAGCGGACAAGTACCAGCAGATAAGAATATGCAGGTTGTCCCCGGTGGGATCAAGGAGCATACGGTAAGATTGCACTATGACAAGCATTATAATTTTATCTAGGTTTGCTGCAGATCTTATAAGCTGATAACACTCACCTATCCGCAGGAGCAATGCATCAAAAACATAACCAATGTTCTGGAAGCAGCGGGATCGTCTCTTGATAAAGTCGTCAAGCTGAACGTTTATCTGAAAAACATGGATGACTTTGCAGCGATGAACGACGTTTATGAGAAGGTGCGTTTCACAGCCACATCATCCGATCCTTGGCGCGTCCGCTCATAACCTTTCTCATCTAGCTCATTCCCAACCCAAAGCCAGCGCGTACTTGTATCCAGGCCGCAAAGCTCCCAAATGACGTTGATATCGAGATAGAGGGTATCGCAGCCGCTTAAAGAATACTTAGCGGAAATCTTTCTGGGCAAGAAATTCTAAGTAGCAGAAAAAGAATAAAACGCTTCAGACCACTGCGCGCGCGATTAAGTTTAAGAGTGTATATAATATATGAACTTCAAAAGTAGCTCACGCTATGTTTTTTTTTTTCAACATCACATTAGAGTTTGACGGGATCAGTCAATGATTAAACACACAAGCGCTCGAATGACACGAAGACTGAAGCGCCCACCGACCAATAGGGGTTAACAAACGTCATCACTTGAAAAGTTAACCTTATCCTAGTTTCGTAAGGTGTTGTACAAATTGTATTGTACATGCGACAGTGCAATACTGGCGATATCTATATGGTACAACGATGCATAAACGACAAAGGAACTCCATATGAAAGCAGCGTGCAAGTAATGAGCGAAGAGACATGCAATTTCTAATGAGACAAAGATCTGTCTAGCGGGGAAAATGTTTGTTGCCAAGGTCTGACAGTAGCTGTAGGACTAGAAAGCCCTCCATCGAATTCTTCAGCCTCAGGAATTGAGAGGACATTCGCGGCAGGGCTTTGAAAAATGTGATGCTCCACGGTGTTTCTCAGTTCTTCGAAGAACTTGTGCGTGTAGTGGCCCATCTTCATATGCTCAATCAATGGTCTGAACTTTTCTGAGATTTGTGGTACCTGGGGTCCATATGTTAGCTCGGGGGTACACACGACATTATTACTTAGACCTACATCGATGAGAAGGCTTTCAAACATAGTACCACAGTCACGAACGTCTCGCTGAAATGGGCACAAGAGCACTTCGAGCCGAGGAGATGAAGGCGTCGAAGAAGGGTATAGAGGTTGTTTTGGGATGCGCGTAGCCTTGGTGAAATTCACGAAATAGTAGTGGACAGGGTACCGGGATCGGTCGAATTCGGCAGAAGATGCTTGTGACGTTGCGTCGGCGGGTGACGGACCACTACTTGTGTCCATCATGTAGGATGAAGGTTGAGCAAGAGACAATCCGCAGATCCCATACTCATGTAGGAAAGTCAAACGCTGTAGATGCTGGCGTTAACATTATAGCCTACATTTAAAAAGTAGAAAACATACTTCGAGCACTTGTCGGAAGAAATCGATATAATGTTCCACTGTGAGAAGTGGGGGATCATCATATTCTGCCAGCTGTTTCATACACAAATAGACGTATTCCCCTCTTTCCACAGCTGCAAGAATATGAGGAGAAGCGTTCCATGGATCGAGGCGCAGAATTGGCTGGTTTATTGACTGCAGGAGAGCGGCCTCGTGTGAGGACATCTTTAAGCGCTTGATCATGAGGGGTGGGACAGAGTCATTCTTGAGATAATCGTCTTCCGCAGGGTCGAACATCAGCTATGTAAGTGTCAATGGAACCGACATATGGGGCTGAACATGGTTAGCACGTACCAAGTTCCTTGGCCCTGTCGATAGGAATGGGTTGGGTGTTCTCGCTAGTAATTTGTCGACAATACGGTCATACCTGATGTCGCTAAACGCATTCTCAGCTGCAGCCCAGATCCGAAATTGAAGGAATTGCAGTCACCTGTGGCTGAACGTCGAATATGACGAATCGAAAGAGGTAACGGACTCTGATGGAGACACGAGCCCGGAGTCAGACGACAGCGTCCTAACAAGCAGACTCTCACTAGAGTCGTAGTGTAATCCATGATCTGCACTTCTATTCCTCGGCATTCGTCGCAAGAACAGTTCGGAGTCGCAGTCGGGCGGGGTGTCACATCGTGTCGACGCAAAACTGCTGTCATCTCGTTTCACAACGTAAAACTCTTGGGAACCATGTCGCACACCGGGGGATACATTCCCAGAACGAGATGTTGAACCAGATGTTAAAGTCCGTCGTAAGAGATTGGTGGTAAGAGTAGAAGGCATGATGATGTGACAAAAGACCAGACTCAACCTTATCAAGGGAGAATGCAGAGAAGATCGAAAAGAGAAACATTTGGTTACCAAAGGTCATGGCGTTGGGGCTGCATTGTTTCATTTCGATCCTCTACGCTACTCGCTATGTTGGGGCGATGCACCATGCCAAAGTTGGCCTTTTGACAACATAAAAGGAGGGAAAAAAGACAGGCAGTCCGAGAGCAGAAACACGATGGATCAAGAGTTATTTGTAGTAGGATTCTCGAGATCATTCCCAGAGTACAATAATGGTGTCGTGGGTGGTTCTGGACACCGTCTGAGCCAAGCACTTTCTACATTTGGCAATAAACTACGTGACGCCGGGCCGGATCCCAGTCCGTTCATACTCCGTCCGGCAACAAGCGAGCAGCGTTTGAACCCTTGTCAATTTGCTTTCGAGCTTCATCCGCAATCTCTTGCTCTCCTTCACCCGCTTTGCCCTGACTTTAGATTGCGATAACTCGTCTCAGAGGCTATCTAGCTCCAATAAGTCAGCTTCTAATTTGCTTTATCCTGGCTCCATATACGATAGGCGATACTTGGACCTCCTGGTACTTATCAAAGCGGGCCTCACGCCCCGGGCACACACTTCCTACCCGTAAACACGACCAAGCAGAATGGACCAGATAATCCTATCAGATTAGACGAACTGTCTCTCTGCCTCACAGAATCATGACTTCACAAACGGAAACACCTGTCCACTTACTCGTCAGACCCAGCAAAGCTCAGCTCACTGAGGCTTTCTTAGGGAAGTCTTTGGATGTCCTAAGGACGCCTGCATTTATTCTGGACCGCAACCTCTTCGCGCAGAACTGCGCGAGTATGCATAAGAAGGCGCGAGAATGGGGCGCTTCGTTTCGAGCTCATCTCAAAACACACAAGGTATTTGGATGTGTAACTCTCGCATGAAGCCTAATATTTAATCGAGTGTAAAGACTGTAGAAGGTTCTCGGCTCCAATTGAAGTCAGCAGAAGATCAAACCCATGCAGTTATTGTCTCTACTATGATGGAGGCTTGGGAAGTAGTGCAGGGAGGTTTAGTGTCCGACTCGACTGTGAAAGATGTGAGTACATATTTTCGTTTGTCTACTCGTGAATTCATGACCTTTTTCTTCTGGGCTTTTAGATTCTATACGGCCTTCCGGTAGCTGTCAACAAAGTTGCTGATCTTGCTGCCTTGCGAGCCGAGCTGGAAAAATATGGCGGCACCGTCAGATTATTAATCGACCATCCAGATCAAGTCAATTTTTTGGAGAAATATGAAAGTCAGAAAGGGACGCATAAACGCTGGTCGGTATTCATCAAGATCAACGGCGGCCAAAAGTAAGCGAATTTCATTCGTGTTATATATATGGACACTGATCCAAAGGAATTAGTCGCGCTGGAGTGGTCCCAGGAAGTCCCGGTTTCACCAGCCTTCTGGATGCTTCATTAAAATCCCCGGCCATCACCCTCCACGGATTTTATGGACATGCTGGCAACGCCTATGGATCTACCTCTCTCTCCGAAGCCTCAGAGTATCTTTCACAGGAGGTTGAATCAGTGAACGCAGCTGCGAAGTCAGCTCTGGACTTAATTTCGAGTACATACCCTGATGCAGTAGTTTCCAATCCCTTTGTTCTATCTGTGGGGTCTACGCCAACGGCACATGCTGCCAGTGCAGCGGCGCGCGAGGCTCTGTCCAAGATTCTTCATGGTGTCCTTGAATTGCATGCCGGTACGCGTCCTATTCCATTCGTTGTAGGATTTCTAAACCTGATTTGAATTCCAAGGCAATTATCCAATGCTAGACCTCCAGCAGCAACATACAGGACTGATTGACAACGCTCGTATCGCACAGTACGTGCGGGCTACAGTGATCTCTTATTACCCGTCCAGAGGCGCGGATGGCTCAGACGAAGCGATGGTAGACGCAGGTGCTATTGCCTTCAGCAAAGACACAGGACCATCCGGGATATACGGAGATGTACTTGGTTTGCCTTGGGCGCTGTCCAGAATCTCTCAGGAGCACGGAACTCTGTCAAGTAAGGTGAAAAATGCGGAGCCTCTGAAATTGGGAACACTAGTTGACATTGTCGGTCAACACGCGTGCTTGATATCAGCTGTAAGCACAAAATTATTCTCATCCTTTGCAGTGTTATAACCTATAATTCGGCAGGCGTATCCGTGGTATTATGTTGTTGACTATGAAGTTGACGGAGGGAAGAGCGTCGTCGATGTCTGGGTCCCATGGAAAGGTTGGTAGGTGCTTGAATACCTCGCTTAAATACGGATACCACATGCTATGTACAAATTATATTTTACTATCGTCTGTTGGACAATAAGTGATATGGTTAAGAGTCAAAATGCCTCCTCGCGAAGGTTAGTTGGCGCAGTCAATTAGTAGTCACATGATGTAGAACCCGATCAGATTCATAAACGGGGTTCAAGGAGACAGTGGCCATGAGGCGGGTTCAGGTCTTGGATCCTGGACCGTGCACTCGTTCAACATTTTATCTTCTCCTTTAACGTTCCTTCGCCATGGTTTTGAATGATTACGAGGTGGAGGCAACGGAGCTGCTGGAAACATATGGTACGAGGCAACTTTCCCAACTACTAAAAACGCCATAACTTACCAGTATGAACTAACTGATATACAGATTTTTTGATGAAGTACATTGTTAT
>QFFD01002453.1:0-14714 GCA_003314615.1 Pholiota microspora
CCTTCCTCCAGAGAGCAGAATGCTATTCAGAATTCAGCACTAAAAATGGGCTACGAGCGCACGAGAGGTCAAAGAAAACCCGGACAAGGCGGCGCAAAAGCCAAGGTCGAGGAAGCAGCTGGTAGAGTGACGCCGCCTACCGCAAAGTTGCTGCTGAGAGAGTAGCTCAGTTGAGAACGAATCGAGCAAAGGGACCAAAGAAAAAAGAGAAAAAGGTGCCTTCAACGGAGCGGTGGAGGATTACCTCGTCGTCTAGTAATTAGTGATCTATAATTATTTGTGTACAATATTAGGATATTTTAGTCAATAAACGATTCTAAATTCATTGAGAGCATCGACGCACTTTAATTGTTGTAGAAGGCCCTGATATAGAGGACAGCGAGGAGGACTTGGAATTCAGAGTCGTTGATAATGGAATATGAGAGCCCATCTAATCACGGCCATCTCCGAGCACCACTCTAAAGTATCTTGAAATTTTAATCTCTGCAAGCAAACGAAGCCTGGTAAACAAAATTCAAGTATATCCACACAAGTGTTGCAGAGGGCCGCAAGGATCAAAATGTGGACTAACCGCTGACTGTGGGTGGGTGTCTAGTTGTTCCTTTTTTTCATAGATGATAGAAAGTGAGTCGTAAAAATACCGCACGCTGTGCGAGGATTTCATTGTCACATCTATACCCCCCAGTGTTGCGCTCTCATTCTACATATTTCCAGAGATTGCGAGAGGGAAGGATCGGAAGGCTGCGTCCCAGAGTCGTCGTGGACGTGGTTGTGCGTGGAGAAAAACACACGGACCAGTTCGATGACGTGACCTCGGGGACCGTCCGATTGGCTGTTTCAAAGGCGCTAGATAACGCAGCGTAACGCGATATTGAGACGAGAGTCCATCACATCACCCCCATCTCTCTCTCGCCGCTCCTCAAGCACGGTAAGCAGCGAGCGCCATTCTTCGACACCGCGCATACGTCGGCGTTGTTTCTTGTACTCAACGGATGTGGCGTAAAAGGGGGGTGCAGTAGGGAGGAGGGCTACGCACACGGGGATATAAGGAACAGGGAAAGGGAGGTTCAATCAATGTGCGCAGGCCCAATCCACCTCGCCGCTCATTGTTGTCTGAGTGATTATACCCAACACCGTCATTCACGAAGGAGATGGCGACAAGTACATTTCTGAAGTTATACGTCAGACATTGATATTCACGGATTACACGCTGTTCGGGGAAGAAGCTGGCCCTCTAACACGGCAGAATTCCACCTATCTTCCGTCATCCCCTTACCACCTCAGCTGTCTTTGTTCCTCGAGCCATTGGTCAACACCATTCCCCTACGTGATCATCTCATCGCCTCCATCATCAGAGCCTACGCTCTCGTCATAGCGAACAACGAAGTACTATGGCGCGACTGCGTACTGCTCATGACAGCCGAACAAAATGTGCGACGCGCAGAGGCAGAATTAGCGGAGTCTATGATGCGGTACGATGCATTCGCTAGGCGCGGCCCTTAAGTAAGCCTTGGATACTTTGCGACGTTGGGCGAGTATTAGAGCACGCCGTTTGTTAAGGGTGAAGAGATAACATATGAGGTAGGGGTGGTGCCACTCGGCACTACGCGCCTCTCTGTCCACTCAGCTGCTCTCTCAGCCGCCTTCTTACTATTCGGGTCATCCTCTACTAATTTCTCCCTCGACCTAGGCTTCTGTGCTGCCTTGTGCGGAGGGAACATTCCAGAAGGGAGCCTTTCTTCAATTTTTGCGAAGATCCAACCCGTTCTTTGTGCTGAAGGCCGAGAAACATTCCAGTCTCTAATAAAATGCAAGCGGGTTAGGAATCCGTCACACAGAAAAATCAGGCAACTCACCGGACATGGGAAGCGTGGTATGGGCTGGTTGTCAAGATGGGAGAAGGAGGACTACTTGCTAGGCTTGGCTCATCTGGAGACGATGCCGATTTGCGGGTGCTGCTCTGGCTCCCCCTCTTATGATGGGCGCATGGCTTCCTGTCGTGTTACATATTCCACTTTCATTGGTTTGACTGTGCGTTATCTTTAGCGAGAGAGCCGAAAGCAGGAAGGAAAACACAGAAAAAAAGGCTCCGTAAGATTACATCGTGTGTTAGTCATTTGAGAGCGTTCACGTACATGAATCATAGACGATTTAGACGCAGCGAGGTAGAGAGTGGTGTGTGCATGGTCGGTGAGCTTAATCTAAACTTTTTTCCAGAAGCGATCTGCGTTGCTATTCGAGATGTAAGCACAAGCTTCGAAATCAGAAAATCAGAAATTGTATCACTAATCGCGAATAATGAGTTTGCTATATAAGCTTCCAGTGATAATTTTCTGTCCCCTCCATTCACCATAGATCTCTATTCACCTTCCATTATCCCCTATTGCGGCTATTCTTCAGAGCTATGTCTTCGAGCTCTGGTAGTAAGTGATTCCAATTTCCAGTGATGTCAGTACACTGATAATTCCTTGTCTGTCCAGATAGAAGAAAAAATCCTTATGGATACCAGAAGGATGCCACCTACGGTGTATGTTCTAGTTCTCTATCTTTGTGTGAAGATAGTCTGAGCCTCTGTAGTCCATTGAGTTCAAGGAGCTTCTTCAAGCTGGAGGCATAAGTAACGAGGAAACAGACGCCGTCATAGTATGTATAATGTATTTCTCGCCATGGCATCAAAGGACCTGACGTCGAAATCACACAGACAAACATAAGGCGCCTGCAACAGAAGTATATGAACGTAAAATATACCTGTACGGACCAGCAAGCTTCTCTGGAACTTTTGCAAAATGAGGTGGGACTTTCATTAATGTACTGAGCAGTGAGACGTTCTGAATGAATATTAGCTAGAAAAGGAACACTCGCATGTCTTTCGAGGACAACATGGTCCTCACCATCTCTACTTCGCCACGCGTTGCGTTATGCAGATCCATAATCGCGAACGGAAGAAATTTTTAGTCAGACAACGTCACCAGGTTAGCGACATGAGCTTTATACACCTTTTACAGTTCATCATATAGAAACCAACTTTTTTTGATGACCAGGCAACACTTGATAGTGTGCGACTCGGACATCTAGGTACTCCATACGTCTTGTTGCCTGCAAAATCTACACAGAGCAAGATTAACACTTGTTCCCCCGATACGGAGAATGATGGAGTGCCTATAGAACCTTATGCTGTAACTCATACAAGTGAGTCTGCAAATATCCGCAGCGTCTGCAAAAATTGGCTCAAGTGTCGATTGTACTGTATAGAAGCTGTGGTAATGGATTTAACTAGGACAGGATCACCAGTAATTATCTGCAATCCGCCTACATCCACATCGAGAATTATCCCTCGCGCCTCCACCGCATCGAGCATTACCAGTCAGGCTTTGTCCCGCACTAACAGCACCCCTGCGCTTCAAAATTCAAATTCCCTTCGCGCGCATTCCCTCCGCCCGCATATCACAGATCCCATGGCACATGCTGATATCCGCGTGTTTCTCAATACTTGCCGGCCACCAATGGTCCAATATCTACAGCATTTTGTAGACTATGGTCTCGTTGGGATATATTTGCGTGCTGTATCTCTTTGGCCCCCCGATAGAAGATACATACTGCTCCGAAACGTCTTAGGATCTAATCACAGTGGTTCAGGACCTTTTGAGATTGAGATTGCAGTCTTGGAGAACCATTTTGCAACATACCTTTGGCACGACTAGATATTGCAGCTTCAGAGAGATAAGGTGTTCATAATCCTGAAGCATCCGTCTTTCAATTCTCCCTTTAAATTGTCTCTAATGCACGTTGTACAATACTTGTTATCATCACCATGGTGTATACAATATTTTCCTACCATAATTCTCCTCGAAGTGAATTTGAGAGGCACGGATCTCCCTGGAGTCCTCCAAAGTGCGTAATCAGACCCTTATGGAAATTACCGATTTTTCACACCGATGGCAAAGCGTCTGAACCAAATCTGAACCTCTCACCTTCTCCACCTTGCCTCATCGTGTTCGATCCGTCTTCCAACATTCCTTAGCAAGGAATTCAGAATTATATGGTACAAAATGTATTGAATAATCAGAACGATTGAGCTATAGCGTGTTCTGATATTAACTGTCAATGACGGATGTTTCCCTGGAGCGGTTGATAGCAATCTAGCTACCAAATCTGTATGGTGAGTACAGTATAAGTATAAAGCCCACTCATTTTCTTGTAGGGGCCTAATCACTACCAGAAACTAGAAACCATGAAGGTCTCTACGATGCTTTTCGCAAAAACGACGGGAATTCTTCTTTCTGTCTCCTGCATTCCTCGAAGCCATGCAGCCAATACTTCGTTCAATACTAGTTCTAATGTTACCCCAGTTGTCTCCTTAGGATATGCGACATACAGAGGCATTCTGGTACAAGACTTCGTCACCAATCAGACGAACATCAACTTTCTTGGTGTGAGATTCGCTGCACCACCCACAGGTGCGTGGTTCTCCGTTTACAATATCTGCGACGTTTAATGTTTGTTTTTGCGATGCAGGTACAGCCCGATTTCGTGCCCCTCGTGCTCCCGCGCCCACTCCAGGTGTGCAGCTAGCTGACACGCAACCAATGAGCTGCCTTAATGCGGATTCGGGCATGGCTCCCTCTACCCCTTTCGGAGTGGGGACTTCGGCATTGGATGTAGCTGTGAAATCAGGAGAAACTGTGCATGCAGCACGAGCAGTCAATATTACTGATTCTGAAGATTGTCTATTCCTCAAGTGTGTCTACTTACAATTTTGCGTTCTCATTGACCTGACGTCCACAATTCAGCGTTTATGTCCCTGGAGATAATTTGGAAACCAGTAAGAGCCTGCCAGTTGTCTTCTGGATCCATGGGTAAGCTGCTTCTATGCAAACGTAAATGCGACACTAATCCGCGTATAGAGGAGGGTATGTAAGCGGAAATGCATCTTTTTATACAGCCAACGATATTCTTCGAGAATCCGATGGTGGAGTTATCGTGGTCGTCATTCAATATAGACTTGGCCTATTCGGCTTCCTGCCTGGGCAAAAGGTGAAGGATGGGGGTGCGCTGAATGCTGGTCTACGTGAGTCATGGACCTTTTCTTCCTTTGCGATGGGCTGTAACTTATTGTTGCGACACTAGTGGATCAGCAGTTTGCTCTCCAATGGGTTCAAGAGCATGTGAGACACACCCTCTATATTTTCATTCGCCAATCATTTTATATTTAATATTCATAGATTGCAAAGTTCGGAGGTGACCCCATGAAAGTAACAATCTGGGGCGAATCGGCGGGTGCTGGCTCTGTCCTGCAGCATGTTGTTGCCAATGGAGGAAGGACGACCCCACCTCTCTTTAGGGCGGCGATAACAAGCTCCACCTATCTTCCATCACAGTACAAGTTCAATGACCGGATTCCTGAAGTAAGTATTTGTATTTGATCGGTTTAATCATATATGACACTGACGTCTTATTCTCCCAGTTGCTCTATAAAGAAGTTATCCGACAGACTAAGTATGTGCATTCTCGCTGAATCTAACAGTTTATATTGATATCTCCCCTATAGTTGCAGCTCGGCGGTGGACAACCTTGAGTGCCTCCGCGCTGTCGATATCAATTCACTACAAGCTGCAAATATCGATATCAACAACAGTGGCTTCTTCGGCACTTTCGTCTTCGTCCCAGTTGTCGATGGAACGTTCATTACTGCTAGACCGACGCAATTGTTGCAGCAAGGGAAGATCAACACGGTAAACATGCACTAATGACTGGGCTTTTGTTGATGCTTACATGTACAATCAGAAATCCGTGTTGTCCGTAACAAATGCTTTCGAAGGGACATCCTTCGTTGATCAGACTACAGCGGACACCGTCCAGATCCCGCAGTATATCTCACAGCTGTTCCCAAACATTGACGACAACGCGATCAAAACAGCAACTAAGCTGTATTCGGGACTGGGAACCAATATCTTCCAGGCGAACGCGATAATGGGCGAATGTACGTCTTTTTGTAATTGCCGGCGTGTAGGCAACCCTCTAATTCGCGCGGTCTTACAGCTATTTTCATCTGCCCAACGTATCTTTTGCTGAGCGCGCTTGGTGACGATGCTTTCAAGGTACTTAAACAATGAATCAATTGTCTCCATGAACGACTTGAAGCTAATTCAGCCTCGATACTTAGGGAGAATTCTCTATCCCACCAGCTTTACATGGCGAAGACGTTCTTTTTTACTTTCCCTCGTAAGCAAGCCAGAGTCCGCGGTGGCGTTCATCTCGTTTACTTCTCGCCTTCTTTAGCGTTAGCTTCAATGTCGACGGCATTCCTCCATTCTCTAACCCCGATTTCGACAAGGCGTTCCCTGAATCATTCATCAACTTTGCCATATCTCTCGATCCTAACGTTAAGTTCGACCCTACGAACATAACCCCTCTTTGGAAAACCTGGAATGGGTCGAGTGAGATGATGTTCAATAAAACTGAAGCGAATGAGCCAGATATACGAGCAATCACCACATCGAACCCTTTGCTTCAACGATGCGCGTAAGTTCTTTTGGTAATATATCTTGCAGGCTATATTTATACTCATTGATGTAGTTTCTGGGAAAGGGTGGCTGCGCAAACGGCACAGTAGGTGGTAAGCACCTTGTGTCATAATGATTATGGACAAGCTGGTGCACGATTCGGACATAGTTTCGCCCATAGATTAAATTGTAAGCCCTTTGACTTAGTTACACAATGTTCTTTGTAATTGTCAGGTTCAAATTTCATCGGAGGTTCCCCACTTCCTCACGAAACTCCTGAAGTGTTTCAGTTTTCATACGTGGCAAACGCTCACTCAGCATCCCCCAGAGTTAAATGCGCCCATGGCTAAAATTATCCCTCGCAAGAGTTCTCCGACGGTATTTCTTCTGCCCAGGTTTACTGTGCTATAAAATTTGATTCATGATTCATGTTGGTAGAAGCGCGGCTCTCGGTTCCGCTGGCCAAACGATACGTGCGCCGCATATAAAAGAGAGACGCACAACTCAGCTTTTCCAACAGTTCTGCTTGATCTTCAAACATGAAGCTTTTTCTGTTTTCCGCGACCGAAGTGGTCGCTACCCTTGGCCTCTGTGCGTCTTATGTATCAGGATCCCCGGCTACAATTGCATCTACGCGCTCGAGTGCTCCCACTGTCAACTTAGGCTATGCAACCTACCAAGGTATAACGGTGAAAGATTCCATTACGAATGAAACCAATACCAATTTCCTTGGTGTGAGATATGCTGCACCACCGACAGGTATGAACTCTCTATTTCTCACTATTGTTTGTTAAATATTTCCAACGTACAGGCAACAATCGTTTTCGCGCCCCGAGCGCCCCTTTGTTTTCCCAAGGTGTACAGATCGCAAGCAACCAGCCTCCGGCATGTCCTGCCACAGGCCCTGGAACGGCACTCTTAAATCCATTCAGTACAACCTCTTCCTCTCTTCCAGTGAGGTCTCAAACCAACGAGCCAGAAGACTGTCTTTTCCTCAAGTTAGTAGTAGGGCTCATTACATTACGCAATCATTGCATTTCATATGATGAAGATACCAATTATCTATTCTCGACAGTGTTTTTGTGCCTGGCACTCTGGGAGTTAAGAAATCTCTTCCAGTAATCTTCTGGATTCATGGGTTTGTTGCTTCTCCTAGAGTTATTTCTCCTGTTGACGTTTTATGATTAGAGGAGGCTACGCATTCGGGAATGCTTCACAGTTCACGGGAAACGACATCTTGCGTGAATCTGGGGGCGGTGTCATTCTGGTTGTGATACAATATAGACTTGGTGTATTTGGTTTTTTGCCAGGCCAAAAAGTAAAAGACGGAGGTATTTTGAATGCAGGATTGCGTGAGTACACCGCCAAATATCTCATTGAATACTGAATTTACACAATTCTATTTAACAAGTGGACCAACAATTTGCCCTTCAGTGGGTGCAGCAACATGTATGTCCAGCCTTCGCTCAGTATATATTCACTCATCATCTTTGGTTTTATCAGATCAATAAATTCGGAGGAGATCCCACCAAAGTGACGATTTGGGGCCAGTCTGCTGGAGGTGGCTCAGTTTTGCAACATATTGTCGCTAACGGAGGAAATACAACGCCTTCTCTCTTTAGAGCTGCAATTACCAGCTCTACGTACCTTCCGCCACAATATGCTTATAACGACAGAATCTCAGAGGTCCGCACATTTCTCCCTTATTTTGTTCTTCGTTTCTGAATATGTAACTGTATGCAGCTACTCTACAGCGAAGTCGCTGCGCAGGCTAAGTAAGTGGCCTATTTTGCGGACGTTACATTCCCGTTGAACGTCGAAAACTTTTCCTTCAGCTGTAGCTCAGTGGAAGATAGTTTGGGCTGCCTCCGTACAGTGGACGTCAACACATTGGAGCAGGTGAATATAAACATTACTATTAACAGTTTCTTTGGGACTGTTATGTTCCTTCCGGTCGTGGACGGGACCTTCATCACTGCTAGACCATCGCAGCTGCTGCGTGAGGGTAAACTCAATACGGTACGCCCGATTTATTTGTTCGCCTGTGCTAGAAGACGAATATTTCTCAATCTGCATCTATGCAGAGGTCCCTCCAGTCTGTCACAAATACCTTTGAAGGGACAATGTTTGTCAGTCAACTTACGGCGGATACCCTCACGATTCCACAATATATATCTCAACTTTTCCCAAACATGAAGCTTGAGTCGGTCAATACAGCGGCGGAATTGTACGCTAGTTTGGGCACAAATCTTTTCCAGATGATAGCAATAATGGGAGAAAGTACGTGGACGATTTGTTGGAGATGATATAGGCGTGTGAATGTTTGCAGCGATCTTCATTTGCCCAACCTATTCCATCATGAACGCATTTGACGGTAGCGTTTTCAAGGTGGGGTGCATTGGCTGTATTCCTTACAATTGATTCTGTGATTGACGACGACCAACAGGGAGAATTCGCAATCCCACCAGGTGTTCATAGCGAAGATATCGACTTCTACTTCCCGTCGTAAGTGATTTCTTACAATCGCTAAAAATATCTCATTAATCGTTACTGAACATCTTCAATTAAATCAGGACAAATCCGGGTGGCATTCCACCATTCAACAACGCTATTTTCGTCAAAGCATTTTCTCAATCGTTCGCTAACTTCGCCATGTCACTCAATCCGAACACGAAGTTTGATCCCACAAATATCACCCCCCTTTGGAAACCTTGGAATGGGTCAACTGAGATGCTGTTCAATCAAACTGAAACTAATGAGCCAGATATTCGAGCGATAAATACTTCGGATGCTTTGCTCGAACGATGCGCGTGAGTGCTCTGATCAGTGATTCTACTGTGACTTCGTACTTATTAGGTGTCATTTCCAGGTTCTGGCAAAGCGTTTCAGAGCAGACTTCCCAGTGAATGTGTGGAAGGCAATATCATCATGAACATATATTTCGTCAGCGCGTTTCTGTTAATGATTCATAAATCACCCTTGGTGAAGCTACTTAGCTACTCGTTCAATGATCAGGGGTAACTGAGGAGCTTTGTTGTCACTCCCGACCACAACTGGCGTAGTGATTCCCGCCATTTGCCAGAATATCTCGTGCTTCGAGGGAGAGAATCGGAAGGATTCAATGAGCAACATCAACACTACCTCTGGAAGCCAATGATCCACGTTAGCAGTAAACTGTTATGAGAATGTCCCGGACGTACTCATTTCCAACTGGGAAAATTTGAACCCACTGATAGATATGGATATGTCAGCAGGTTTTGCCGTGTAAATGAGTCTGAATGACTTACATGCAAGCTCTGCTACCGCCAATAAAAGTCAATCTACAACATCACCGTAGAAGTCAGCTTCACTTAATATTGAAAGCAGTGAACATCCTTACAGATGAGAATAGATTCCGGGAAGGTGTGCTGCAACGACGCTGTCGGGAAGAGGCTTCATCCATCTGTCTGGCTTCCATTCATCTGCGTCTGGGCCCCATATGTCAGGATTGCGGTTGGAGGCCATAATCCCAATGCTTATGTTCGTGTTCTTGGGAATGGCAATTTCGCGCATCTCTTTCCCATTCATCCCGATTACTGGCGCAGAAAGCGGTAGAACAGTGTCCTCGGCGGTACTATACAAGCAGAGAATGAGCGTCATTCTTTTGAAAAGTATGATTCAAACGCTTACGATCTTCTAACAATAGGGACAGGCGGGTGACTAGAGTTTTCAAGTATCAATGTACATACATAGCATATTCACGAGACACGATACTCACAGTCTCAAAGTTTCGCGACAAATGGAATCGAGGTAGGGGAGAGTCACTAATTCATCGTAGGACAAGTCTCCGTTTGCATTCTCTCGAGCATCGGAAATTTCCTTGCGTAATTTGTCCTGGACGTCTTGATTCGTGGCAAGGAGATAGAGGATACGCGCCAATGCGCTGGAGGTCGTGTCCATAGCTGCAAAAATCAACGCTCTATTAAACTCTATGTTTAGCATGACACACAGAGAAGCGACTTCCCTACTCACGTCATCTGCCCTAACAGCTCGTCTCGCGTTAAGCTTTCTTCCTTCGAGGCTGTCATATTTGCTCTCACTGTCCAGCAATATGATTAAAGTTCTGCTGTGATCCCAGTGGAACATTGAATGTGCTCACTCAGAATGCTCATGATGTCCTTCCCGCGCCCAATCTGGTTTGCCAAAGCTTCATCACCCTCCTCTAGGGCCTTCTTTTTGGACTCGTAGATCTCCACCGAAGTATTGTGTAAAACATCAACGATATCCCTTACTACATGAAGAGCCTTCCATGGGGCGATGTCGACCATGAAACGTCTAAACCTGGCAGATCCAATCTTCGATAGAGGAAGCAAAAGGTATGCTACCGCCATATTGAGCTTGAACATCGATGGGCTGTTGCGAATAGCTCGTCAGTCGAGATCAATCCACCTTTGACAGCCTACATACATTAATTGCTTTGCTGCCTTAGAGTACGGGTGTTGTTTTCCATCCACGGTGAGGGGATCAAATGAGTAACCCAACCCACTTTGACCTATAAGCTCTAAAGCTGTACGCGTCATCCAGGTCATAACCTCAATCTAGCGGAGACAAACATGAGATGACATATACGTTGATTCCGATTAGATGAAATAAAAAACCTCTTGGGGACCATCCTTGACTTTCTGTCCAATCGCGTCGCGCAACTAAGATAAAGGATTAACTTTGCGAATACTTGATCATGAAAGTACAAACCTTGTAGGATACATCATAGAATATAAGGACTGAATTGGGATAATGAGCTAGACATCAGCGCTCCTTCGTTGTTCATCGTTGGAGAAACGCACGCATTTCACGCATATGTGCAATTGAAAACACGGGATTGAGCATTTTCCTCTGCCTCCGGTGCTGATCACCTGTGAGCGAGTCGAGATCAGAACTTGCTCCCATGGTGTTGTTGTTGTGTATTCTCACCCAAGGTACTCAGAAGCCCTTCACCAAACACCATCTTGTTCGTTCTGTCTCTGCGTATGAGTACCAGTAGACGCTCCCGAAGTTGTTGGGCATACGTTATGATATAAGGATTCTCTTCGTATGAGTGTTGGTCCTGGAAGGCAACTCGATAAGGGAAGTAGAGAGATGTAACTCCATGACAACGCACTTTGACAAAGATGTAGTGCATGGCTTTTGGGTCGAAAATGTAAAGCTGGTTCTCCTGGAGCAAAGGGTAAGCATTTACGTGCAATGTTCGAATGACTATATACCCCGAGGAGTGCCTTGACTTTGATAACGCTTCCGTCTGTCCGCAAGTAGATCTTCAGCTGGTAGGAAAAAGAGAGAAGTCAGGTACCGCACATTTTCTTGTAATTTCTTTATGAAAAGCCCATCCGTCGAGGTTGAACATATCCGACAAGGAACCTAGATAAACTAGTCAAAGAGGCATATTAACATAGATGGTATCTCTGACCTGTCCATATCGATGTGGCTGGTGGGCCAGGAATGTTGTTGAGAATGTTATTAGACTGACGCGCCTTCAAGACACGCCACAAAGTCCAGGAAACGGCGAAGACAGCGAAAGCCTGGAAAGCAGTAGTGAACATCGGGAAGGTCGACTAGCAGAATATCATATTGGTAGTTTTATAGGAATCTTGACCATGAGAAATCCAGTGCTATGTATAGCATTGCAGAAGTCTCAAATTAGTGCGTATAGATGGAAAAAATCCACACGGTGCCATTTCTATAGCCAAGAAGTGATATAGCATCGCTGGTAAACCATTTCGGGCCCCGATAGATGAGCGTGGGGCGTCGTATTGAGTCAATTTGTTTACACATCGGCGCCTGGATGGCAGATCCATAGAGGCTGCGCTACCAAACAATATCTCTGAGTGCACCTTGAAGCCACGTCCCTATACTGGACATTTTTTCCTGCCTCCGAGAAGCGATGCTTCATCGACAAGCACAACCACGACGGCCATTGACATAGCATTTCGACCTGACTTTGTTCAGACTTGCGATTTTCTATGACGTTGTCCACTGTATTTAGACTACGTTCGAAACAACATAGGACGGAGGATTTAGAACGATAAAGCAGTGAATTGAGGGAAACCTCTGGGACACTCCTTCCTGAGTGCGCTCTGCCGGTTTTTCGGCGCTTTGCGTGCCGAACGTGATCCGAATATTTGCGCGGGATATGCGCGCCTGTGTAATGCGCGCGCGCCGCAGAGCACTTTGTGCAGTACGCTCATCAACATACAAACACGCTATCTGTACTCACTCTCATTTTGATAGGCTCACTGCTTCGGCCCAATTTTGAATCCCTAAAGCAGTCGAATATTGTCATCGAAACCCCTGAGCAAACTGTAGATGAGTTTTAGCAGTGAAGCCTGACAAAAAACCAGAAAAATAAGACTCAAGGCTGCCTCGGGATCCAGTTCCAAGTCCTACCTCGCTTTTGTATATTGGCCGGCAAGTTGTAACAGTGTGTCAGATATGCCTATCACCAATGGCATCGTCTCTAATTGATGATATCAAAGTGTACAGCCTTCCGAATGGCTAAAGGATGCAACTGTCTAGGAGCGCTCTACAACGGGGAATGCAACGTACGTTGATGCACTTGAACGTATACCGTAGCTAGATGATACACCAGTAAAATTGGACCCATGTCATTCGTCGCAAGAAGTCAAGATGGGATCAAGAGTAATTTCCACTGTATGTTAATTCCCCTCTGATCAGTTGCGAATCCTCTGACATTTCCATCAGAATCCATACGCTTCTGTGGTGATATAGACAAGACGTCTCTACTATCGTGTATTCATGGATGCAATATACAGGCTACGATACGAACAGAGTGTCTCGACTCTCAATCAAAGTCTGCTGTGAAGGCGAAGTCTAATATGGCAATTGAGTCCCATACGTTTTGACTCGTGTCATCCTGACTAAATGGACTCTCTAGAGAATTTGTCCACAGCCTAGAACGCTAAGCGCTCGCTGTGTTTCATTGATGCATTTACCTACGATCTTGTCTCCGAACGGGAAGGAGAGAGCTGAGACAAATGAGCTCCAACATCACATTCCGAGAAATCAGTGGCTTTTCTATCCGTCCGGCTTTATCTCAGCCCATCATTCTTCCTTTGAATGGGTTATCCCGATATGCTGCAACAAACACGACTGATTGACACAATGTTGATTGTTCACACTCAGAGACTCTATTCCGTGGTAGAAACCGCAGTATTATAAGCTTACAGCGCGTGGAGGTGCAGACATGCAGAAGGTCAATAAGATTTAATAGCCGTATTTGGCTAATTCTAATTAAATCCTATATTCTGCTGTATAGAATATCAGGTAGATTGCGTCAAAACCCCAAAAATGAAGTCTCAAGACAAGTTCTCATAGATTTGGTGCATTCTGCCACCTTTGGTACCGAAATTTGAAATTTGAAGCTCTTGCATGGAGTCGCAAAAGTCACCGAAAGAGGACAATAAGACTGGGATGATTCGCGCTTGCGTGAGCATGTGGGAGCCCACTATCTGTACTCGTGTATATTCACTCTAATGAGGTTTTTGCAGTACAGATTTTCACTTCAATCTGCAGCTTGTGCAGAAGCGCTTCAGTATGTAGAGAATTTGTGTTCTATTTTGAGCACACCTCTTATCTATTCCTAATAGGTAGATTTCTCTTCCAAAGATTCATCGTTACTGGCTCAAATGGCTGTCGTTTGTTAATTACTGGCCAGTAGTCCCTAGGACACTAAGACACATGCTACAATTGTCCATCAATCTTTCAAGCTACGAGGATCTTTTCAAATGCCGATGGAATGTGTATGCTGCATTCCCAAAAGGTTTCAACGTCTATTTCGGGTCAGGCGCCCCTTGGGCCGGAGTGAACGAGCTATTTCTGATGGCCTCGTAAGTGGATCTCGTTCTAATCCTGAAACGGTCGCTCATGGAAAACATACAAAAGGCCGAACTATTCTGGTTTCGTCCTTTGGCACCTCCTGATCACGACGAGTTCCTCAACCACACCCAGTGTTCAAGAGTTTGACACAATGGCGGCAATACTCGAAAAACTCGGCTCCGTTGATTCCAAGGACGCTGGCTCACTGATCGACCACAAGATCGAAGAGCTATCCGACTCCGCAAATAGTGTCAAGACTAATATCCTTGACAGCCCAGATGCGCAAGCGGAAGTTAGGCGCGCAGTGCGAAGGATTGACCTAGCAATTGTGCCAATCATGAC
>QFFD01002474.1:981-21143 GCA_003314615.1 Pholiota microspora
GCCCGGAATAGCTCGTCCCTCATCTAGCAGCGAGGTGTATGCACTTTTAGACCCCGATGTCCTAGATGACTGAGCACCTTTGATCATGAACGCACATGCCCTGCCCATATAGTCAGTGACACCAACTTGCGAAAATCCAAGTACCGGCTATTCAACGCCAGCTCGCCAGCCTATGTATAGGTATGCGCCCCGCCCGGACGCTAACTCTTCTTTGCATGGTGTCAAACTTAAAATCGAGCAGATGATGTCCCTCACGTATCGCGCGTTTTCCATGTTGGGCGGGGTCCTTGGCCTGTTGCTTGTTTTGGACGCTTGCTATGATTGTTATGCCAATGTGGATTGTGGGCGTGGACAGGCACGGTGGACAAGGCCTGAGCGCTGAGCGACCGTGCAGGATTCCACTGACGATATCGCTTGTCATTTGCGGTAATGTAGGGCCAGCGGCGACGCTTGGATTTCATAAAATGCAATAGAACGAAATAGAGCGGAATGGAAGGAGTGGAATCCAAAGGCCTGATCGTGACAGGTGTGTGCCAGTGGCAACGCACACTCCAACGCTAAGCGCTCGTGCATCACAGACACAAAGGACAAAGGCCAGGACAAAGAATACCACAAAAGGACGTGAGAGCCATGGGCGCCTACGGCCCCAATTTAATTACGCGATGAAATGATATTGATTATAAGCGCCCGTCGGCAGATGATCATGATGCCGTGCGCTTGGAGTAGATTTTCAATACTTACCACCGCTTGAACTTTCTATGAACGCTTGCAAGTCTGATTAGCTGTATATCTCCCACGCAGAGCAAGGAAGCGCAGGATGGAGGTCTTCAGAAGCAGCGGAAGGCCGAGTAAGGAAGGAGCGCGCCGGAAGGGCCCAGCCCAGTCAGGTAGGAATATTAATTCCCATAATGAGTGAGTTCTTGCGGCGCCGATCCTCAGGCCTCAGACGCGAGGGCTCGAGGCTTCATTTTATGAATTTCCATATACGTACAGTTGTCCCACTTTGGCGTCCACGCGCCAACGCTATGCACGCGCGTGGGCCCTAAGTGCTACAGGCAGGGCAGGGGCCCAAACACCTCCGGCAGGAGGCTATTCTAAATTAGAGGAAAGGTAAAGTAGGGTTAATGTCGACGTTGATATCGATATGAATGCATCCTTGCCTCCGACGCAGTGCACCACGAACGTTCGTTCGCAGCGACCGTCAAAGGGTTGCACTTCCCAGTGCCAGTGGATCACACCTCCCCGGGATCCTCCTGCAGCACTTGAAAGCGGAGCGCTGAGCTGCCGGTACACTGGCGCGGTGCAGTCAAGCACAGCACAGTACGATGTCCAGCGCACCGGATGCGCATCCACTGCGTGGCGCCGGTAGCACATATCTACAATTGGAATTCAGAGCACTCGGGTGATCTTCGCGGGTAAAATTGAATAGTTAGAGTCAAGTAAAGTATGTGACACTTCATTACAAGTTAGTGTCAGCGAGATGAACGATCCACAGCGCATCGCTGATGCTCAGGTCAATAGTTATAATTGGTGTGATTCCTGTTTGTTGGAAAGGGGATATGATACCGCTTCTTGAAGGATTGCTACATAGGATGTTATGATGCAGTCAGTAGTCAGGGTTGTGCGCTGAGCTGTGCATGCCATGCCAGTGTATGGTATCTCTATCCTATTTGATATATCATGCATTACAACGAGGCGCTTAATTACAATTGCCTGATCATAACATGGTGTGCGCGAAATGATATTATAGCAATGCGCAGTGCAATCGTATTATTATTCCACACTGGCGTCCTAGTGGGACGCTTGAGACGAAATACGTAGACCAACAAGCGAAATAACCGGGCCCCAGCTTGATTCACCCAGGATTCCTGATGAAGGAAGACATTTGAATTCCAATTCGAACGCTGATGAGATGACTGATACGCCGAACACACAATAGACAAAATAAGCCTGTAACAACAGGAAAGGGGATGCCTATCATCCTGCGGTATATTCGGGGATCATACTCAACTTTAACTAAGTAGCCAAGTATTCCTTACACTTGGACACGCCGACGCCCGAGACGCAGTGATGTCGTACGCGGAGTATGTAATGCAAATGCCACAAATTACAAACACCCACAACCGGTTAATTCCTATTATTGTATAGTGTAAGGACCTTTCATTGATAAGAGCCCTGGGAGTACGAGAGGCACTCATAATGAAGGCCCGTCGTGGCAAACTTAGATTTACAGTTTAGCGCCCGTGTACTGGGGTCCGACATGCATCGGGGCATGCCAGGAAAGGCAATTTTGTATCGCGCTAGCCGCTAGAACGAGGTGGAATTATGGTGGCCTTCTTTTTGTTCGTTGTGAATCGGGAAAGCGTGGTGCTAGGCCTTGTAAGTACACCTTCTTTTTTTTTCCTTGTTTGAGTTGCCAAGATAGGGAATAAAACAAAAGGAGATGAATGCTTGTTCAACGCAGCAAAAGGTTATTAATAGACACCAGTTTGTCTGATCACGATGCTTCCTCTGGCTTGCTCCTTTCAGCAAATACAAATTGCTGCCTTTGTATTGGATATCTGGATATCTCAGAAGGGGAATATTTTGTGAATGTGTGGGCGCCAAAAAGGATCAGAACAAACCGGAATATTACATGACTTCCTTGTTTTTTTGGCCAATGACAATTGCTTACCTTCAGCGCAGTGCCTGAGTCATGGCCGAGGCTTGCGTAAGGGACACACAGAATGTCGCCATGAAAGGCATGGACAAGATCTTCAAACTTAATAATGGGGTGGCAAAGTGGCATCGGGTAAAAACTCTGTCAAAGCGGGCTCTTCAGCGAGCCGGGCCTACAGTGGAACCCACTGTTAGCACACACACACAGGTCACGACGGCTGGACCTTGAAAAATCCCAGATTCCCTGAACTTCTGATTTTCTTGCGCCACTCGATGCCCAAGCATGTACACGACGTTATACACCGGTGAGCTAAGAGGCAAACCCTAAACGGGCTTGGTATGCAGATAAAACTTGTGGCCCACTTTACACGCGCCTCCAATTTCCACACAAGGAAAGATACACACAGGCATAATTATCGTGGCATAGGGTATTCAGTTTACGCACAGAACTTTAATAAAGTGTGAAGAGTACGTGAGAGACCTCGATATGTGCGACTTTGATGATCTCCCAGATAAGCTCCTGCAGGGGGGACGTCTTCGCAGCCTCGGTGTGCGCCTAAAATTGTTTCAATGGGAATGAGCAATTAACCGGTGATTTGAGTGGTACTTAGATTGGGCAAACCTTGATACTATCCCAGCCAATGAACACTAAGATCTTCCCGTCCGCCTCCTTGATTCTGCCTATCGAAACACCGTGCATAGTTTCATAGAGGGGGTTGAGGTCCTGTAACTTCTTCATCTCAGCTATAACTTCCCGGAGGGTATGGCCAGCCGCTGGCTTGATCGTTGCGCATTCTGTGATCGGAGCCCCGAGGGGAGGGCTGCTATCTAAATCAATTTCAAGGTTCCAGATGAGCAGAGGGCCGTCGTGGAGAGGCTCCAGTGCCTTCGTGAAGGAAGGGTAATCCGCGTGTTTCGTCATTTTCTTGTAGCTTTCATATGAAGTCCAAGCTGTCAAAAGTTGAAGTCAACGGAGATTTCAAGATCAAGTGATGGAGGGTAGGCTTTACTTATGACGAAGAAGGATTTGGTGCTCTCTTCGACTGCATATCCCCTCCTCACTCTAAGCACCAAATTTGTTTCAATACTATTATGTAGGGTTTAATTCACACTCACCTTTGACACCCTTCAGCACCTCTCAAATATCCTAAGGCCTCGTTTGCCAATGAGGGATCAGAAAGAAGTGCCTTGGAGGCTGTAAACGTTATGACTGTGTCGATCATAGGCCAAAAAAAAAGAAGGAATGAACTGTACGAGTACAGATTGACGTTAGGAAAAATTGTCGAATATTATATACAAGCGGTTGATGGACATTGTAAGAAACAGCTCAAAGGGAATATTCTGTCAATACAGCCTCCATAAGAAATCGATAGCGGTAGGCGCATAATGCAGAAGTTGCCAAGATAAGGACAGAGGAATTCTAAGTAAGCCACCAAGGTCAAACAGTACATCAGGTACATTCCTCAGTCAGTCCTTTGAACGCCAATACAAAAGCTCCATAGTGATTTCAATCCGCCACAACACACCGTAGTAGCGATGAAACGGATTGGGTGGCTAGTTATGGGTGCTCGAGGAAGACCAGCTGATATCCTCGAGACATCCTGATTCCGTTGTCAAATGTAATGTAGTGAACCAATCCTGCACTGAGATATTCAAAAGCCTGTTTGTTACGCGCCAGTCGAGTTATCAGACTAGTAGAAGTTGAGTAGAAGCAGCTTCGTTCCCAAGGTTGAGTTCGCTGTTAGGTGTTGGTTAGGTACCACCCAGCCGTTCTGAATCCTCTATAAGCATTGGACTACGCATTGTCTCATTTGCCGGAGGAAAGTTTGAAGTCGTTGAATGAGAAACGGGAGGTCAAAATAGGTGGATCATGGATGGAGGAGAAATATATTGTGTAGTAGTGTTTGGGGAAGACTCGGAATCTAAGCGGGCGCGGGTGGGAACTTAGGCGACTTGGCCCTCACGACATCAATCTTTTTCCAGCTCTGTCCCTTTTGCCAGAGAGAGATGCTTATAATTGGCTTCATACTAGCCCAAAATTCGCTGTTTTACATCATAAAAAATGCAACTGCCTCAGGGATACGAAACTTCTTGAAATCCCGCCTGCCACATCTGCTGCTCTCTCGGACTTCAGCCAGTCCCGCTGAGTTTTCGCGTTTGGGAGTCATCAGGGAACCTGACAACATCCCATCCAAACCGAATCCTGAATACGGATAGTCCTGAACTGTGTAGTGTGCATGCAGAATACCACACGGATTTTGGCCGCACACCTTATGAATGAACCCAACGTTCATCCAAGAATCAGTATCAGGATGGATATTTTTGTTCGGTTTATTTTGTCCGCCCAAGTTGATATCAAGTTAACACGGTGCCATTAGAACTGCGATAGACCCGATGTCAACGCCAGACGACATCAGACGACGTTGATCACCCCTACCACCACCACTGCCAGGGCAGTATGGCGCGTTTTATGACTAGAGGCAGACATACTTCCATATGCCTACTCGTAGCGCTTCTCCTTGTGGTGGCCGTCACGGTATTTTACTACAGGAATGACACCTCCAGATGGACTGCAGTCTCTGCTTCTTCTGATATCGACTCAGACTACCCCCCTTCCTACAGAACGGTCCAAAAAATGGAGCGAAATCTACCACAGCATGACTTGGACTTACCATTTCCTGAAGGACGGAACGGACGCTATGTCAAGTTCTCATGCCAGATTCAACAGTTGGGATGGAATAACGTTCTGAACGAACTGTACGTTTAACTCCGACTTTTTTTTTGGAGCGCGATGTTGACTCGACGCGTAGACTTATGAATAGCTTCCTTGCCTATAAATCTAATCGCGCGTATGTCTTCTCCGATTTCGTTTGGAAGAGGGAATATTACCCATGGCCTATGGAAAAAGCGATCGAATGGCCACCCAGGACGCCGCTTTCTGCCCTCATATCTGGACCAACCGTTGGCGGTCCATGGCCAGCTAACGACACTGCGCCACGTTCGATATCCGAAGCCTGGTGGGAGGTCGTCTGTCCTCCAGAAAGACGCCGTATCATCAGCGTACGAGAATACAAACCCAAGCTCGCCGACTTGCCTGGCGATCAAGTCTTTGCAGCTTGGCAGAAAGTTCTCCTCGACGCGACAGAATCATGTGTTGAAATCCAGGGCGTTGACAGGGAAGAGGACAATTTTCCGCAGGTGTTCGATTTATGGCTTTGGGGGTCGACAAGGGTTCTGTCGCTTTGGGATTCATTCTCGAAGTCTCCTGTTTCAACTCTGTTAGGTACATCCTCTATCGTAGAGAGAGCGCTGGAGCAAAACAAACGTTTATTTCATGCTAAAGAACAGGAAGTGGATGTTTTTGATCCTTTCACTCGCATGTTGGCCATCCATTTACGCCGAGGGGACTTCAAGGAAGCGTGCATCATGCTTTCAGACTGGCACTCTACGTTCTACAGCTGGAACTTGCACGAATTCCTCCCGGACAAATTCTCGCCACCTCCTGGAGGCACCTGGGGAAAGAACTCGCCTGAAAACGAAGCTTTGGTTCTGGAACACTGTCTGCCCTCTGACGACGCCATATTGAAAAAAATCCGGGACTCTAGGACTGACTATTTACTGGAAATGACGAAGAAAGGGAGGACGAAGCCGGTGATCGATGTTCTGTATATTCTCACTAACGACAATAGCGAATGGCTCAGCGAAGTCGAACGCACCATGATGAATGATGGTTGGAGGGTGGTAATGACTAGTCGAGATCTGAAACTGGATATGGAGGGCAAGGACGTGGGCATGGCGGTGGATATGGAGATCGCGAGGAAGGCGTCAATATTTATTGGGAACGGGGTGCGTTTTGTTTTGCCTACTTGACTTCGCATCCGCTAATTTTCCTGAACTTCATCCCCAGTGGTCATCATTTACAAGCAACATCCTTCACAGACGCCTGGTGGATGGCAAAATACCCATCAGCAATCGCTTCTACTGAAGAAATTTCCTCTATACATACCCAAAGTCTACCGCCTCCTCTACTTCGACAATGGAACTGATGCAAGACAATTCGTCTCAACCTATATATCCTTAAATTATATCGATTCCGGGCCTGCGACATGTTCTTCACCACTATATACCCTCTCGGACGCAGAATTCGCGTGTTCAAGGAAGCTCACTCAGTCTTTCAATGATCTGTTTGTTTTATTCAAGCTAGTATTACTATAGACCTTGTTGTTTTTGTTTTTATCTGGGTATCTAGTCAAGTACATAGAGTATGCCATACTATTGTTGTTTCTGTGGACCACACTGTCAAAGTTAATGCCAACTCGTTATCATAAAAGTGGAAGTCATTTAGTATAGCAATCAAAGATAATTTATGGAGAATCGTCGCGCAAAAATCATTCTTTGACGATTTGAAAGGTATATATTTTTGCAAACATTCACAACTAATACTGGGAGGAAATCAGAGACAAGACTAACATCAACAATCGCGACGCCCACACCGGTAAATGACACACGAAGCAAGCACTGGCGCAAAATACACAACGACGTGACCAAGACGATGAGCGCTATGTTCATTCCATCTTTTGCTCGCAACGCCGTGGCCAGCCATCGTACAAATCACAGCAGCGACCACCCCATGGAATTCAAAACCAATATGCGCACCGCGGTGGCGCCTCTGCGCTCTTTTCACTTCTACATTCCCCCACTTTATGAATTTTGTCAATTGAAAATGAGCGTAGATTTCTCCCTCTTCTTCCACTGGCACGGGATCTTCTCTTCTACTTCTACTACCATAGCACAGTACCCCAGCCCCACGGGACTGGCGGCGAAGCCTGTCTGGGCTGCTGTCCTTCGTAAAGCGCGGTCACAGCGAGAAAAAGGTTGCCAGGTCCAAAACCGAGTCAAGCCCTTGAATGCGGTTTGAGAAATTGGCGGCCTTGATGTGTCACCCCAGTTTATAACGTCGAGAGCCCTCAGTACCCTGGAACATGTGGAGCATAGATCACGATGCCGGTGAAGACCCAATGGAAAGGAGCGCTTGGGCTACTCTGTCCTCGTATCTTAGTGGATTGTTCAACGTCCGGTTGTGTAGGTGTTTGAGGACCGCGAGTATTTGTGACGGCGAGTCAATTTGGCGTCGCGTTAGCCATGAATCGGGCAGGTTTTTAAACAGATACTGGGCTGCATCTTCATCTAGTAATTGCAGGTCGGACAATGATAATTGAGAGAAATCCTATGGAGTGAGTTACCCTCAATTGACAGATTGTTAATTACGCACCACTCGGTTCCATGACACCCTTCTCGTTGGCAATTATGCTTTCGAGTTTACTCAAATGAATGTCTGTACAGTTGTTGTCGCGACATGTCCCACCCCCTGGTATCTCGTATCGGCAGAGTCGCTTGCGAGGGTCGATTAACTTGACCATAGAAGCCAATTTGAGCGGTCTCAAGTCCGGGAGCGAAAAACCTTCACTAGAAAGAAAAGAAGCAGAGAAAGTTGAAGGATTAGTGGAAACAGACTGAGAGTCAGACAACAAAGGGTGCCTAGTAGGCTGATGTGTGTGCGTTGAAGGGACAGAAGAAGAGCCATCAAAAGAATATGAACCAGATGGCATGGGTTTTGGACGGCCCCGTAATCGTGGATATGAATCAAAAACAGAATGATAAGCTGCGAACGAAGAGGCCGCATCGTGCGTTTGCGACTCATTAAACTCATTGCTGGAGCTGGCTGATTGCATGAGGTCCTGCTTTTTTGCGTCTTGTTTTTGGAGGGCCGATGATAGCATCGTCGTCGTGCTCGGTTCTTTCTGATAAACCAAAAGATTAAGAGTAAAGAGCGATCAGCGATTAGATAACCAGTCGCCCAGCTGCGACGAGGGGAATGAACGAACTCGTGAGACGCACCTGTGCCGACGACGACTGGCTAAGATCGGCGTCGACTGATCTTTCAGTCATTAAAGACTGCTGCTGTTGTATTGGTTCTTTTTTCTCTGCAACTGTGTCAGGCTGTATGAGTGAGTAGAGATAAATGATAAGTCAGTGTAGATATATGCGCCATAATTTATGATTCGGCATATATCCATGAGGATGAAAGAAAAGCGTCAGAGATGCAAGTAAGAAGGATATACAGCAGAAGAAAAAGGAAATTTCTTGCCACTAGTGTCTCTGGTCGTTCGAACATCACAGCTACTTGATTGTATATCATGAAATTTGGAAAGGAGAAAAGAGAGAAAGATGAAGGGAAGACAAGGAAAGAAAAGTTACCGCGATGATTGGACAGGTGAAGAGTCAAGAAGGGTCGATGGGTAGCAAAGAGGCGGATTGGTGATCAAAGCATGCGACGGCAGGCGAAAGAGGTGGGCGAAAAGGGAGAATATTAGTAGGAAGGAGCATGTCGCAGAAGAAAAGTCGGAGGTGCGGAAGAATATTGACTTGCCTGATGTTGTTCGCTCTTCGTTGTCAGGTATATGAGGAACTGTATCTACATGAGACTCAGTAGTTTGTACTACTGAGAATTATATGTATATATGAGCTACGTTCCGAGAAACGAACGCATACCAACATACCTGCGGACGGTGGTACAGAAGGTGTATCATCATCATCTGAAGAAGATATGCCAAAGTTTTCTGGAGCTATGTGCAGAGTATTCAGCGAGCCGCTGAAACTATGGTGCTGAAGAATGAATCCTTACGAGGAGTGGCAGAATCTGGATCTCTGACATGTTGGGGCATACTATGGGCAGGGTGTGGCTCGGTTACGGACATAACGACATCTACATCTTCCACTTTAAAAGAAGGTGTGAATATTGTCAATGGTGTTCGCGTCCCAGAATTGGACTGTGATTTTACTAGCTGATAAATGGGAGAAAGAATGAGCGACGGAGTGAATCCAACAATTTAACACTTACAGCCGCCAGCTTCCGAAGTCGCGTTTCTTCCTCCCGTTGTGCAATGAGTTCCCTCATTTTACGAATTTCAAGTTCAAGTGAGGCCGTCGACAAAGCATCCGAGGGTTTGACTGGAATGGTACTCGACCGCTTGATCAGAAGCTTTCTTTCCCATATACGATCTTCGCCAAGTTGTTGCTGTTCTAGAGCTAGGGAAGCCGGAGTCTCTTCTTCGCCTTCGCTGTCGCTTAGATCGATAACAACCCTGCGCGAGCCGCCGATGTTATGGAAGCTTGCGCCTTTGTTGAGACGGCGAGTTATACCTGTAGCTTGGCCATCGGGTCGTTCAATACGACTTGCAGACATGTTCTTCCGAGGCGAAGACTCAACGTCGACAAAATCCGAGGCTACAGGCCGTTGAGTAGAGCGTCTGATGGGAGGGGGCTTAATCGATGACGCGGGCAGCGTATTCATGTCGACAGACTCCTCAGATGCCAGAGAGAATGATGTAGTTGTCGAATCAACAGATGTAGGTGGGGGTTCCGCCGACGACGGAGGAGGTTCAGCGAACGAAACCTCTGAAGGCGTACTAGGTCCTAAATTGTTTGTTTCTACGCCGTTTGGCGTATTCTGTACAGTAGTCACGTTTGAAGGATTGGATACTTCTATGAGCATAGTAGGATTATTTTCATCTGGCGGTGAAAGAATGGTGCTCTGAGGGGACTCTAGACCCCGGGAAGGTCCCAAAACAATTTTGAGAAAATCATCCACTGATTCGTTGAGGATAGAATTCATGGTAACATCTTCCCAAGCAATAGGCTTGATTCCGTCTGACGAATTCTGAGTCTGTTTGAGTTTTCTCGAGGCCTGGACGGCAGCCTTTCTGGCCATTAATTCCTGACGCCTCTGTCGTTCCATGTCGTGTAAGTCGGAATCGATAGGGCTCTCCTGAAGTGGACCTGGAGTCATGGGCGGCGTCCGTGTATTTGTTGGCAGCTTTGTTGTTAGTCCTGTTTCCCATGCGGTGGTTGGAGCTCCTCTCGAAATGGAAGATGTTCGTTGCAAATGTGTTACTGTATCTTGCGTGTATGGAACTATGCCAGTCATATCGAAGTCCCCCGGCAAGCGTAGGTTCAGTTCAGTAAACACATAGTAGAGGACGGTTTTGCTGATCCCGGATTGGATTAGATACTCGAACGATACCCCCCAGCCCAGCAAGTCCAGGATAATGTCTTTGACAGTGTCATACTCTGCTTGAGTCACTACGCAATCGGGTGAGTGACCTGAGTTTCGGGTATAGTAATGTACGTACTCGTAAGCCCTGGTCGCACATGTTCAGAATCAAGAGAGCCGAAAGACAAAAGGGTGTCTTCGCTTAAGTCAAAGTTACTCTGCGCTAAAGTGATGGAATGATCTTCCTCTTCTTGTTTGAAGATGGGTATATGAGGGGCAGGCTCCGACAGTCTTTCCAGTAACGATGGAGTCGGAACGAGTTCTTGTGTTGATTGATAAGACGATAGAGGTTCCCCAATGGAAATGGGATAACGAGTTTGTTCCATACCGTTCGGGGCTGTGAACGCGGCGTGGTCCGAAGCAAATGATTTATTCATAGGGGACGCATTCCGCCTCATAGGAGGCTCATCTTCTTCACTGATTTCGCCCTCTTCGCGCAATTGGCCTTCTTCATCGCCCGCGAAAGGCTTGGGCTCCTTTCCAACGTGAGAAAAATTGGCTGCCTGCTTATCGGCCGTTGTCGTGTTTGAGTTGACGTGTTCGTCCATACCATAATCTAGCTGAACTGATTCAGTCGGAGGAGGGCGGGCTGTTGGCAGAGGCATTGATTTTTCCAGAGCTTGAGCTTGCTTTCGCCTTTTCCCCTTCAAGGTAGAGAGAGCTGCTGCTCGAAGATGCTCTACTGGGTCGACCATAGATTCAGTGACTACCACGGATTTCCGAGATGCGAGATCCATGATGAGAGGTCGCTGCGTGGAGTGAAAATTATCGAGTGAGGTTAAACAATATGATGACAGGCGTATGCAACAGCTATTGCTGAGGATTTGGAAGGAAAACAGGCGTTGTTGACGAGAAAGGGAATTGTGTTTTGGCTGCCGTCCAAGTATTTTGTTTGTAACCGAAATTTTTGTCCCACGGCCTTGGGACGCACAGACCCTTGTCAATGTTGAACTCATCGTCGCTATATCTGGAACAACGTCCACGAAATATTATTACTGCTGAAGAATTGACCGCTGAGAATCAGAGTGGCAACTGCTACATCTTCTTTTACTCTGGAATTGGGCTTATGCGGGATATCAACGCAAATGTGAGTGCAAATACACCTGAGCTTGTCGCACCACGCATCTAACCTATCAGGCTGAATTCTCTTAGATTTTATCATAGCTGCCCGGTTTCCGATCTCTGTTCCTTCTTTCTGCGGAAAATATACATTCTCGTTTGTTCTGCAAATCAAAGTAATCACAAACCGCCTATCTATGTAACGCATTGTAGAACAACATGGACAGGTCTCTGCGTAATTTGCCCACCGACATTGCATTGAAGGGTTTCAAATGCTTTCTCACTGGTTCCAACGTAAAAGTGGATGGGAGACAATGCAGAACGTACGTGTGCTACCTATCTATGATGTATATATGTTGCTTATCTGCAGCATGGGCAGATCACCGTAATGCAGCCTCAACAAGATTGGCCTTCAACTCCTTGCAGCCACATCTATGTCAGTCAGCTGTTTATGTTCAAGTACCCAAATAATGCCTCCTCCCAGAACAAATCACAACCGATGAATATTTACCTGCGAATATTACATTGCGGTCGGCGAATCTTCAGACACCATCGACGCTTCATACTTATTGCCTTCTGGTGGAGAGTAAGGTACAGAGGTGAACTTGCTTCTGATCTGTGGCTTGGACACACATCGCCAATGCTTTGTTTAGCGACGTTTCAGCGGGTAGCCTATTCCTTTGGCCTTTTTGGCCTTTCAAGAATACTTGGTCGGAGATAATAGGCACTTCTGTCGAACTCGCATTCCAGTCGCATCCGCACAAACACCAGCGATTCCTAAGACAGCGATTCTTGAGATCCCAGGCAAGGATCGAAAGGTCTTGGAAACCTCGCAAATAGGCCGTGATGCTATTCGTTGCTACATATATCTGCACAATATCAGTCTCGGGCGTGAGACTACATTCTATCATTTGCGAGGTGTTATCTCCTTACATCCTCCGAAAGCCGGTTCTCCGAGAACTCAACATATATCCCTTTTCTGGACTTCGATAACACAAATCCCCGGTGCGTACAGGGAAGGAAAGCAGACATGACACTTTTTTTAGCTGCAAATCAATGCACTCGCCGAATGACCCGCGGCCAGAATGACCACATCGTAGTATGCGAGAACGCGCCTGCTTGCTGATTATCTTCATTTGCAACACATCCAGATTATCGGAAGGTAACAGAACGGTGGCACGACGCCGATGCCAGATAGCTACAAAGCGCGTGGCGGGTTAGATTCCGGGGTACGAGTGTTGACATTATGCACGAAAAAACCGCAAGTTTCGACAAGAGTTTCGAGGAAGATGGTGAGAGGAATTTTAGGGGCCAATCCTATGATCTGGTAGACCATCCTTCGTGAAATGTGTTCGAGGGCTGACCATAGAGAACAGTTCCATCGCTACGCAATAGCCTTTCAATCTGCGGCAATACCCATAATACGTCTCCCATGGGAACTCGATTCCGCTAAAGAAATGTGTATGTACATATATTAGCGATTTGATGCTCTCCTGGTTCCTAACAGAGGACAAATCAGGACCCAGCCGCGCAAGCGGCACTGTATTCAACGAATCCCGCTTCGAATGAGCGATATTTACACAGCGGCATATGCATCAAGGGTTATCTCTCTGTCTTCAAGTCGCTGGCGGCCCTTTTTGGTTCCCATCTCGTTGAGTAGCGGGATATAAGTACTTTGGACCTGGGTGTTCATTGAGACTACATCTATTCCTCTTGATCATCATGGGTGTCTTAATCTCTCTCATCAACGAAGCTTATCCTCCTGAATCAAAATTCACGCCTGCGAATATCCCAGACCTTAGTGGTAAAGTGATGATCGTCACTGGTGCCAACACTGGTACGTTGTGTATCTTATCATTGGTATACCAGTCTTGATAATTGATGAGTCTCTTGCAGGAGTTGGAAAACAGACAGCTAAGGTGTGTAGAAAATCGAGCCTCTGCTCACTGACTCTCCTTACGTGTGTCATAGGCGCTTTTGCAGCATAACGCAAAGGTTTACATAGCTTCACGCAACCCCCAAAAAGCTGCTCAAGCTATTCTAGACCTTGAAAGGGATACAGGAAAGACAGCGTTATACTTAAAACTGGACCTCGCCGATTTGAATTCCGTTAAAGCTGCAGTTGAAGAGTTTACAAGGTACGGTGACTATATACTTGTTTTTCTAGCAATACTCATTGTCTTCCAACAGTAAGGAGATCGAGCTTCACGTCTTGTTCAATAACGCGTACGTTGATTATTTCTTCGCCCCCTCCAGGAAAATTTCTCTGAATATTGTATTAGCGGCGTTATGCTCAACCATATTGATGAGATCACGACTCAAGGATATGATGTTCAATTTGGCACCAATGTCCTTGGTGAGCTGTTTGAGCTCTTGTTGATCGATTCAGAGATCTCACCAGATTTTACATGACCGCAGGTCACTTCTATTTCACCAAACTACTACTTCCCACTCTTTTTGCCGGTGCGAAGTCGAGTCCGGATGGCAAAGCTCGCGTCGTGAATACAGCATCTGCCGCATCGATGTTTGTCAGTAACATGTATTACAACACGTTGAAAGACGGTCCTTCCAGGAAGAAAAAAGGAACAAGGTTTCTGTATGCCCAAAGCAAATTGGTAAGGGATACCCCCTCTTCTGATTTTGTCGCGATGCCTATACGAATTTCTTCTGCGATAGGGCAACATCATTTTTTCCAACGAATTAGCTCGGAGATATGGTGGCCAAGGAATCGTGTCAACATCACTCAACCCAGGAAATTTGGATTCCGACCTTATGCGCCACATGCCTTTATGGCAAAATAACATTGTGGTATGTGGATTGAAGCTCTATAAGATTGGGCAACACACTCATCCATATATCCAAGAAACTAATTCTCTGGGATCCATCTTACGGGGCTTTGACCCAACTATGGGCGGGAACAACACCGGAAGGCGCTGATTTGAACGGCCAGGTAAATGATCATTTTATCAAGTCGGTGACGCGATTTTTTACTGAGAGTTGTATCAAAGTATTTGATTCCCTGGGCGCGTATTGGAAGCGCAAACCCCGCCGGAACAGACCCCAGGCTCGGAGCAGAATTGTGGGGCTGGATGGAGGAACAGGTGATGAAAATATAAAATTCTGGTAGTTTCAGCTAAGATCTATATAGGATAATAATTTATCTCGACGATTGTATGCTATATAATTTTTACAATGTGCCAATTGCCCTCGCAATACCAATATACAAAATTTCGAACACAGGATGGCATAGCAGATCCCGCAACTGACGTTTTATTGGATGAGAGATACCGAATCTCTGCATCTTCACTGTATGCTACTACCAATGTATTTTTCATTCTGATCCCGCTTCCTCTGCCAATGTTGATGATCACGTCTGAACAATGGTACATTTTACTACGAAGGGCAATTTGGATGGACTATCTTCCCCCGGCTGTCTCTTGCTAGAATTGTGCAGTCCTCTCCTGTACCATTCGAATTATTATGATATATATACACGTTAATGTGTAAGTATCATATTCAGATCAGTTCTGTGCAACCACTGAGATCGTAGTTAAGAACTAATTTAAGCGCCGGCTATTAATCGTCAGGTCACGCTTAAGGTTTAGGGCGGGCCTTAGTCTTCAGGAAACCAACGGGCCGTTGGAGGTACTTTTCAACCACTTACGACCACTCCAAGCATTTCTTCTCCGCATCCAGCGTAAAACATCGCGTGGACCTTAAGGCAACTTCAATTCAGAAATCAGACTCATTGCACGCCTGAAACTCGTTTGGTAGAAGCTTTGCACAGAGTTGCGAATTGCGAGCTACACACACCACAGCTTTCATTTCTTATCGTTCACTCACATTCCTGTTATAATTAGCGACGAGCCCGGATATGTAGCCTAAGGACAAGTGTCCATGGAACTTACACAGCTCTTTGTTCGAGTTGCTGTGTTCAAGCAAGACTCTCGGCCTCAAGAGTAGTATCTACTAACAGTGCCATAAGAAGACAAAAGTCTCGTTGGATTGGGTAAACGTTTGAATGGATAACGATATCACTCGCCTAAATACACGCTGCCTTCTAGTGCGGAGGTGTTCAAACGAATCTCTACCACACGTGGGTACTTCATGTTCTTGCATACACATACCGTCATTAACTGAATATATCCCTTAGCTCCCCTTCACTCTGTCTACGCTTGAGATTGAACGAGATTGGCCTAGTAGCTCATCTTGAACGGTCCACTTCAACGGCCTCGATGGTCTCTTTCTACATTCTCAATCCGGCGCAGAAGTTACATTTTCTGTCCAAATTGTTCGTCAAGGGTTCCAAGCGTATCCTGAAAGACATCAACTCTTCATCTGCTCTACCATCGACTTCGCCGCAGGTCGAAGAAGTCAAGCATACAAGACGGCCCAAGATAAATGTTCTGAACCTCACCAACTTCGACTGGGAGCACATCTCTCCCACTGAAGGCTTGATACGAGACCTGGATTATTACAAGGATGATTCAGAATCCGGATTTTGTATATTTCGCGTCGAAGACACGTTATTCAAGGTGCCTTTTTCCAAGTTTTTGTCCCCTATAAATCATCTAAAGGATAACAGGTCCATAAATGCTATCTGTTACGAGAACCATCGGCATTCCAAGATATGCTCTACCTTCCGATTCCTGAGGGAACGACGCCCAAAATCGCTCCTGTTCTTCTTTATGATACTGCAGAGCAGTTCCGCGATCTACTTTGGGCAATCTATGCGCCGTGAGTCATATGTTTCCTGGCATAACACCCTCGAACTGAGAAAAAATCATAAGTCCCATTGAACTGGCATCAGTCCCTGGCGAGAATTCTTTGACAATCGGACGCCTGCTCAATATCGCCGAGCTCGCGAATAAATATTGCCTTGCATCTTACGAGACTTGGGCACTCCAATGCATTTTGACACTGTCTAAATCTCCTGCGGGATTTCTTCGCAGTGCTTCACCAGAGCTCTGCGCACGCGCATTGAATGTTGCTGTATTAGCCAACCATGACGAACTACTGGACGTCGTCACACAACGTCTGATTGCAAGAATGCTGTGGACGGACGTAGGCTGTGGGCCTATTTTTGATGTAGCGCAACGCCGCGGTTTGCGACGACTTCAAGGAGTTGCTCACTACAAGGAACTCATTTCATTAGAAACACAGACGGGCCTCGATGGCAGCGATGAAGCGCGAACACTTCTTGCCCAATCAATTCGCGCGGAAAAGCGTGCGTGTTTCCTATCAGCGCACCATTCCCTTGTCAACCTTTGGGAATGCGTACGCATGACACCCCCGACATTCATCGACAATGGCTGCACATCGCATACTGAATGCCTCACTTCTTGGACTGAGATGTGGTTGGGCGCGGCCTGCGCTAGTCAGACACTAAGTCACGGATCAGCGGATGTCCTGGGCCGCCTCAAGACCATGATGCTCTTGCTCAAGAGGTCGATGAAGGCTCCTACCTCCCCAATTTCTCTGGACTGTACGCTGGCCGCTCTCGAGTCGATTACCGTGCTGAGAGATGACGTTGTCTTTGGATTACTGGATCATTTCCAGGAGTGCTAAAAGCCTAGCAAGGCTTTCACATTCACGTCCCGGTAATGAAATTATAATCGAGCTCATCCACCTGTTTGTTATATTCCTATCAGGACTTATTCTTTTTGTATTATATGGTGTCAGATGGTGGGTGACAAATACCGTAGTGCCGCAGTCGCGTTCAAGGCTGTTCGCGGGATTCGGGGAGAATTTCCGCAGAAGTCGAAATGTGGGACGTTACTTATGTTTAGTGAGTTCTTCGACACCCTCGGAGGCTTTGCGAATTGTGATACAATTGTAGATTTATACCTGTATTAGCGTTTGGGACCTGAAAGCGACAAGAATTCGACGATTTCGCGATATCAGCTTTGAACAGGAATGCATCACGCTTCAAGCCGCTCTATCTTTGGGCGATTGTATGTATTGCCTACGTACAGTTCACCTTTTTGCGGGCGTCCAGCTCGATATCTCCCTCATTGGAATAAGACACATGTCTTTCCAACTGTAGGGCATCTGCTGCGACGGTCACTTTCTTCCGCCGCCGCAGTCATAATCTCCGCGCCTCATCGCATCCTATTGTACTGCTTTCCAGCGGATGCCTATCCAAGTACCACCGCCAAGGCTACCATAGGGCTGTTGTCTTGGTACAGAATGGCTACAATAAAGCGTCCTGGTTCTTTCTTCTTTCCCTTCCCAATACCCGTTTTACAGGATTGATGGTCAATTCTCCAATCGCCACTTCGACCCAGCCTCAAGCTGGGACCGAGATGAGTACGTATATATCTATCAAGTTTCCCTTCTTGTTGTACATACCTTTACTCTCGTTGAAATATCAGGTTTGGATAGTTCCAGCAAAGCATCATCGAGCATAGCCACAACTCACGAAGGAGAGCGGAAAACTGCTAGACTTCGAGGTGGGGGAGCAGGAAAGGTGAATATTCTTCGCTGTCAGAACAGGTGTCTGAATGCCTCCAGAAATAATTTCTCTGATCATCGTACTTGTTTGTTAGGATTGCTGTCTTTGTCTCGTCGGATGTTTTTTCTGTTTTGGTGAGTTTCTATGTTTTGCTACCTTATAATTTAAATCAATCTAATGACCGTATATCTTGACAGAATGTTGCGAGGTATGCGGCCATTCGTATATCAGCTCATTCGATGGCTCACAGCTCTTGCGTTCCCATTGTATGTTCGCATCTAGGTCTGTTGCGGCTGCGTCGCGGATATCGTGTGTAAGCTCTGCAGATGTATCTTTTGTCTAAGGTAGCTGATATCATTCTTTTGTAGGCTGTCCTTGCGAGATGTGTTGTTAAAGCTCTGAAGGCTCGATCTCTGATATTATTGTGCACTATTAATGTATCATCTTACTCGCAACAAATTCGCAAGGTGCTATACCTGCGACCGTTCCTCAGTGAGAGGCAGCCACTATAGTTCTTCGTCTTGAATTCGAATCTGTTGCGAGCTCAGTTTTCCTTGTCAATTCACGATTGCTCTCCAGATGACTTTCGTGTCTCTTTGCACTCACTCCAACTACCGGGAAACTTGTTACCCATTCTGGCCGATTCTATTCTTAGATAAACTGCAGCCTTGGGATTTCCTCCGATGACATTTTTGACTGACGAGCGTTATAATTTTAATCTAAGCGTCTCATACATGTAGTGGTATGTATGTTCTGCTTCATTCCCAGATACTTCTGTTAAATTAGCGCCTTACACAGTATGTGTATGATGCTATCGAGGACTATAAATAGGTCATCAAGATTTGATTTTGATTTCGTATACTTTCATGCCGATTCTTCCTCGGAGACGTCGGATCCTTTTGTCCAACAGAGCACTCTAGGCCACTCCGTTTGTGATTGTGATGCTGCTGATTTTGATTTTGCTTGCTGCGCTCCGAGTAGTAGAGAAGCTCAGAAGAATGTCCAATTTGTTTCCAGGACATACCAAGGACATACCTTTTTTGAGACTCAACGTACTGCCAACATGTAGTAAATGACCTGGCCTGGACGGTGTAATATTTCGGGTTTCTCAAAACAAAGCAAAGAAAGACAGCGCTGTGGCGAAGGCCAAATGCAAATTTGATCCTGATTCCAATCGTTATCTCGCGCAGCCCTACGCAGCCTTGAGCCTTTTCCGCTCTTAGCTTGGACAAAAAAAACTTACGCGATCGACGTTACCACAACGCTGCTCACATGTACGCAATTTACGTGCGCCTTGTCCTTTTTCCAATAGCACAGCCAGGACATGCGAACAGCCTGTCCTGCGGCACCAGGCTCCAGCCGTATTTGCTCCATATTCTGTCCCAAAACATCGTCATCAGGGTCTAAATTTAACTATGTTGGCTAATAATAGAGCAAAACGTTGTTGAGGGCGCCCATATAAGGGCCCGTCCACTTTCCCCACCACATCTTTCTCTCTCCCACCAGGTTACGACCCCCTTTTTTTTGAAAGCATATCCTCTCACTTGTAGTTTATCTCAACAATGGACGCTTCTGCTAAGACTTCCCAACCCCAGGCTGCGACCCAGATGAGTGCGCATCGAATCCTTTGCCCGCTCGAGAATCGTACGACAACCGTTGCTGACGCTTTGTTTTGCTGCGTCCAGAGGTCATGTCCGTCCCCGAGGGCGGTGCTTTGACCCAGCAGCAGATTCACGAACAACACCAGCACCAGCACCAACACAAGGCATCCCGCATTCGTGGTGGCGGCGCTGGTAAGGTACGAATTCAGTACACTTATCTCTTTATGTTCACGCCTACGTCATTACTTGCCTCATACGCACACTATTCTTGTGCTCA
>QFFD01002487.1:0-25777 GCA_003314615.1 Pholiota microspora
GCTTATAAGCGCAAATGTGATTAGACCGCTTATCGCGCTCATAAGCGGTCTAGGAACTTTCCGACAAAAGGCTTTGTCCTTTATATTTACTCAGCCACAAATGTCAATTATGCTACATGTATAAAGACTTGACATCGAAAAACATTATAGCAAGAAACATAGATGCCCCAGTGAAGATAACATACGAGGTAAGCTGAAGGCCTTTCATTTTTGTATGTAAATGTACTGCATGGTATGTTATATTTGATATCGCATCGATTGTCCTGCTACGAGCAATTCATGAAACTGATAGCATGTCGATGCATAGCCTCAAATGAAGGTAACATGATGCGCCAGGCTCGTACTCACCTGGCTGCAACAGACATAATTCAGGAGTATGTACAGAAGGAGGTCCCAGTGTGTAAGTATATCAGCCAGAAAGCGACTCACTGAACTCCTCGGAGTGAATGACTCTGGAGCTATCCAGTAAGCAGTCATGCTCTTCTTTTCTGATACGGTGGCCGTTTCAGAATCTACAGTACAACAATAGTTCGAAATATAAATGACATGTAGAACGGCCTTGGTATCCGGATTTAGCAGAAGTATGCTACTGTGTTGATGCTTACAGTTACAGGCGTGTCATGGAGTTGAATACCACTCTTTGGAAATGAATCATTGCTTCTTAGTACTAGTATCCTATATAATACAACATTGATCGCCCCGGAAGTTCTGGATTTGAAATATTCACTCGAAATCAATAAGTAGGAGTGGCATAGCAAGGCAAGTCAAAGAATTCGAGATTGAGAAATGCGGCATTCCTAGGGTCCATTTACATTGAAGTTGAGTAAACGCAGTACTGGGAGCTCAGGGAAGCCTTCAGGTCGACCGGAAGACTTGACGCGACGAGTTCAATATAAAGCCACGTCGCTATTTTCCATGTAGAGGCTCAGTCCGATCCAGGTTTCAGATAATATCAGAGGCAAATTTCTCAATTGCGCGCACCGTACATATGCATCAATGTGCTCTTGGAATGGTATGTATCTGTGTTCAGTAAATTTTCATGGAGCGCTGCGGATGAACGAACACTCACTTACAAAGATATAGAGATAATCTTGTAGCTTTTCGAGCAGAGAATATGATTTGTTCTAATGGACATTGGTTAGCATGGAACAAGGGGCTGACGCCGGAAAAATCCGACACGTCGACTCCCCACGGTTCCATCTTATCAGCTCAAGGTCCGCATCAAACTTCCATATCAGGAAGGGTACCGTCGCTTAGATGAGGGAACCGTTGCATGATCTCTACTCCTCATATCACATTATAACTACTGACTAGTACCAATAAGTTCTTATTCTATAATCAAGCTGCTGATCAGCACTATCCAAAAGAACTGCCAGTGTAGTGTGCCCTCTTTTCTTACCTCTCAAGGCAATGAAAAAAGACTGACCTACATCTCAACTCCAGCACTGTTACGGAATTTCACGGACATGCAGGAAACAATTAGTTTGGAAAAGGAGGCTGGATTGATCAGTTGTACATACTTGGATTTGGATCTGTTGTTTATTCTGTGTGTCTGGCCTTGAATTCTATTATATCATGGCATCAAGTAACTCAACACCAGAGACAAGTCCATCGTCTGCAGTATCTGTAAAGTGCATTATCATTTAGCTAATTCATAAATCACCCTTATGACTTTGGACCTAGATAAATCCATCTATGCAACTCATTAGATGGTAATATGGACTTGAATGGTAAAATAGTCAATTGTGTGCAATATAACAGTGCAACTCAGGAATATTGAGTAGACATGAATTGGTGTTGAAAATTTGCAATGGGTAAAGTTGAATTTGAACTGATGTATCCATATCCTTACCTCTACCAAGGAAACAAAATGTCGCATCATGCAGCATCTCAACAACTTTCTCCAACACAAGAAAGACCTTGAAGCTTGGAGATTTGTATAGGACTTCTACATGATTATATACTGTTCAATATTATTGCAATAAAATGCTCAGGCTCGAGGCAAATACTATCTTTTACACTGAAGACTCTATATACAATGGTTTTACATCACAGTGACAGTTCCCTCATCTAAGCAATGGTACTCTTCCTGATATGGAAGTTTGATGCAGACCTTGATAAGATGGAACCATAAGAGGGGAGTCAATATATCGGATTTTTCCGGTGTTAGCCCCTTGGCATGGAAAAAAGTATGACCCATTGCTTGTGGGTGACTTCCAGTGATGTGCAAGTTAAGTAACAGTTATTATAGTTAATGACAGTTATGAATCAGTTAATAACTGTAACTCTTTGATGGTAACTGTAACTGGTTTGCATGCCATAGACTAAAATAGTGCAGCTGCATGTGCTGGCTATGTTTTGATAATCTCTCAATGGTTACAGTAATATTCAATGGAGTAAAATGATGACAAAAAAGTACATTATTAAGAGAAAAGGACATCTTCAATAGTAGTATCAAAGCCTGCATCAAGGGGAACATCTTCCCCATTAGCATCCAGGTCTAATAAGTCATACAGTGATAATTCCTCCCCAAATGTGAGCTTGGCAGTGTTGTGATACAGAGCAGACTATGTAGTTGCCTTGAAATCAAAGAGATCCAATGTTACAAACATAAAGGGACAATTATAGAAGATGTCTATAGTTGGACTTTGGTTTGAGGTTCAAGACGCACAATAATCGAGTAAACTCAGAGTCATTGAGGTCAAACAATGTTCAGAGTAAAAGAGGTTAGATTCTCAAGAACTAGCTAAGGAACAGGTATGCTAGGACTGAGTCTTAAATACTAGAGAGTACACTAAAAGAGGAACAAGGATAAGACTATAAGTACAGAAAAGGAACAAGGTAAGGAAAGGAACAAAGGCCACATCCTAGAGTAGAACAAGACATGCAGCATATATAGTAAAAAGGGAACAAGGTCACACAGCATATGGGAGTCAGGTGGTGTCTTCTAGACAGGTACAGTACACGTGGTCCAGAGTAAAGGGGGCAAAGGGAACAAAGGATAAAAAGATAGGGATCATAACAGTACCCCCTTTGCAAGATTGAAGCCTCCTGGCTTTAGTAGTAAGGTTCCCTGGACATGTTGCTTTCGGCCTCAGGGATGCAGTTATCATAGCAATCCTCCTCATTGTTGGAGTGTTGGTTGTCCTTGTTTGGGTAGCAGTTTTGAAATTTCGGGCAGTTGCTCAGAAAGTGGCCGGGTTTGTTCTTTCCGCAGGCACTGCAGTGATAGTAGGGGCAATAGGTTTTGAAATGGCTGGGGTCTCTGAGCAGCAGTACCAGATGGGTTGCTTCCCTTTCCCAGAGGGAGCTGGCATGGGGCGACAGGTAGATGATCCAGGTGTGGAATGCTGAGGGGCTGGTGATTTTGGGGGAAGGGGATTGAAGCATACAGTCTTCTTTTTGACTGCAATGGGTCTTTCTCGGGCTCCAGCCAGAAAGTAGGAGAGCCAGATTGCAATGCTGCCACGATAGTTGGGCGGTGGGGGCTAGTTGAAGAATTTGGCAGTGGCCTCACGGAATTGTTTGGTGTTGAGGTGAGAGTACCAGTTTTGGGCAGAAATCACTAGGATGTCTGCTTCGGCGCATAATTGTTTGGCCGTGATGAGGTTGTTCTTGATGAGATTGATGTGGTCAGCCATTTCTTTAGGCTTGAGTTCTACTACCCAGATGAATTCTTTGGTTCTTTCTTTGGTGCAGATGTGTCATTTGAAAGTTTTGAAGGGAAGGGGGAAGTCTCTCCGCAGTACTGGAGGGTATAGGAGCTCTCCAATTCCATCTCCTAAAGAAGGGAGCAGATTTGCTGGGGAGTCTGGGACAAGTACAGTGGGAGCAGAATGGCTGGATGTGTTGGATTCAGTACTCGAAACTGCAGTGGTGGTAGAGGGGGTTTGTGGAGGACGATGTCCTCCCATTAGACATGCTGGCATGGTTGCATCTAATGGCTTCCATCCTAGCTTGTTCAAGCAGGGTGGGTTCAATTGGTGTGTGGTATTTGTTGGTATCTGGGGAAGATTCAGGGGATGTGTCATCTTGGGTATTAGCAGTGGCTGCACTGTTGAGTGCGTCTATAAGGCATTGTTGAGCATAGGAGCCATTTGGGTTGGTGGAGGAGATAGGCATGTTGTTGTAGTAGATTCGAGTGGTGGTTTGTTTCTGACTAGTAAAGGAGCCAGAGGCCTTCCTTTTTATACCTTTCCATTATCTTCCAGAGGGAATCCAGAAGGTTCGTGGCCTACAATGTGTCGTAGCAGGTGGAGTCTCATGCGATAAGGTCTGCGTCTTTTTCCCATGCGAATACATCCTCTTCTCTTCCTTTCTGCCTGAATAGGAAGGCTGTGTGTCGGTAGCTCAGTTCTAGCGAGATGGCTGCTGCAGGTGAGGTCATGTTGGGTAATTTTAGGTTGCTGGGGTGGTCTGTGGCATATATGATTGGTTCGGATCCTCTTCATTCGAGGTTGATGGGGATGGTGGTGAGGAGATCGGCGAATTGTTCTAAATTGGTGTACTCAGTGTTTGGCATGATAAGCTGGGAAAGGAAGAGTAATTTCCAGTTATAGAACAAGGCGAGGCAAGGCGTGTTCTTGATGATACGTGTCGAGGATAGTTCTAGCATTCTTAAGTGATGACAAAGACTACCACGTGTTTTCCGAATCGGGGTATCCTTTCCAGCGTACTAGGTATTCTCGGCATCTTCTGGTTCGTGGTCCAACAGTCTGGTAGTTCACGATTGCTTCTACTTCGTGTTCTTCTTTGCTATCAATGATGTCTGGGAGAGGTCTTTTAAAGTTCAGTCCATGGGCTTCACTTTTTGGATATGGAGAGAGGAGTTTGGCATGGAAGATGTTGTGCATGTTTTTCCACTTAAGTGGAAGGTTCAAGCAGTAGGTGACCTTCCCTAGTACTTCTTTGATTGTGAAGGGTCCTTCTTGTCTGGGTCTGAATTTCCTTGCTAGGTAGAGTACCTTGAGGTTTCGTGTGTCCAGGAGTACCTGCTGATCTTCTTTGAGTGGTTTGTAGGCATGTTCTGACTATTCAATCATCTTCTGTCTAGCAAACTCATATGCAGCAAGGGCTTCTTATTGGTCTTGTTCTAGTCCTTTGAGCCTTTCTTCTACTTTGGGAGCATTTGTTTGTTTGAAGGCAGTGGAAAGGGCTTTTGGTGAGTACCCAAATATGAGTTCGAATGGGGTGTATTTCCTTTCTGAGTGCCTTCGGTTGTTGTGAACAAATTCTGCAGTGGAAAGTTTGTTGCTCCATGTGTTTGGGTTGTTCTGGCAGAAGATGGAGAGGTAGACTTTGATTTCCTGATTAAAATGCTCTGTGGTTCTGTCTGTCTGTGGGTGAAAAGCCATTGAGAATTTGGGGTGTACTTTGATGAGTTTGTTGTATTCCTGGGCTAGTTTGGCTGTAAATCGGGGGTCCCTGTCTGAAATCATGCTATTATGGAGTCCAAATCGCTTGTAGAGATTGTCATGGAGGAGTTTTGCAATTTTGTGGTGGTCTGCTGTTTTTGTTGTTGGAATGAGTATCACTCCCTTTGTAAGTCCATGGTCCACCACGGATAGAATACAGTCTTTTCTGTTGCTTGGTAGTAGGTCTGTAATCAGGTCTATTGCACAGTTTGCAAAGCATTGGATACTAGTTGGGCCTTTTATTGGTACTAATGTGGGTTTGCTGGGTGACCGGTTGGCTTTGAACTCCTGGCAATATACACATCCCTGGACGTAGTTCCTGATAAATGTTCGTATCTTTGGCCAGTAGTAATATTGCACTACTGCATTGATAGTTGCTTGTTCTCCAGAGTATCCTGCTAATAGTTCATCATGGTAATCTCTGACAATTCTGTGTCATAGTTTGATGTTTTTGGAAATGTACAGTTTTTCTTTGAAGAATACTGCTGTTTGGCTGTTAACTTCCTCAATTTCCTAGTTTTTTATGTCTTGGATAGTCTGGTGATCTCTGTGTTTGAGCATCTCAATTATTCCTGCAATTCCGCCATCAAGTTCTTTTTCTGCCAGTATTTCCTTCTGTAGTTCCAGATCGACCAAGTTGATTATTAGATCTTTTGGAATTATCCTTAGGTATTCGATGTCGTCGGGTCTATTCATATGATCCGGTCACTGTGAAAGTGCATTCGCAAGTGCCATCTTTAATCCGGGCATATAACTGGTGTCCATGTTGTAGACGCTAAGTTCCTGGTACCAATAATTTAGGCATCCTCGGAGTACTCATGGTTTGTGCCAACTTTCAATGTTCTGGTGGTCTGTCAGGATAATCATTGGGGATTTTGCTCCTAGGATTAGGTGTCTCCATTCTCTGAGTACTTGGATAATGGAAAGTAGTTCTCTTTCTTCGATTACATAGTTCTGTTCATGTGGTCCGAAGCTTTTTGATAAGAAAGATACTGGGTGGCATTTTCCATTATTGTCGATCTGTGAGAGAACTGCTCCTGATGCATATTTTGATGTGTTACATTCTATCTAGAATAGGCAGTTGGTGTCTGGCATCCTTAGGACAGGTTCTTCCGTGAATTTCTTCTTGAGATTCCTGAAGGCGTGTTCTGCTTCTGGGGTCCATTTGAAAGTTTTATCCTTCTGTAGCATCTGGTTCAATACTTTGGCTTTGTTTGAGTATTTCCGGATGAATTTTCAGTAATAGTTTCTGAATCCTAAGAAGGAGCGTACTTCCTTTACCAACTTTGGTATAGGCCATTCCGAAATTCCTGTCACTTTGGCAGATTCCATTTGGATCTTGCCTTCCTTGATGACCATACTGAGGTACAATACTTGAGTCTGTTCAAATTTGTGTTTCTCCAGTTTGAGGAAAAGATCATTTTCTCAAAGGCATTGGAGCACCTGTTTCATCAGTTCTTGTAAGGTTTTGAGGCTGTCTGAGTAGATCAGGATGTCGTCCATATAGATAATTAGGAACTTGTGGCCTTCTCGGAGCATGTCATTAAAGATATCATCTATCATGGCTTGGAAGGTGGCTGGTGAGTTACATAGGCCAAAGAACATAACTGTGGGCTCAAATAGCCCTCTTTCCATGATAAATGCCACTTTCCATTAGTGCCCTGGTTTCCTTGTCATGCATGACTCTCTCAACTCTCCAGTTTGTTCCTGGCTTCAGAGTGGACTTTGGCATCTTTCTGGCAGATAGATCATTGTCTGCATGCTTGAGGTAAGTTGTTTCATTGTTAAAGATGAAGATATGCTCAAACTCTGGATAGAATTCAAGGACAATATCCATCACTACCTCATCCTGATCAAGGATCTCTTCAATTTGTAAAGTATCTATTGTAATTCTTTCCTGATTTGAAGATCTGTATTGCTAATCTTGCTCCATCAGGTGAATTGAGCCAGCCAAAATCTGCGGAGACAAAGTGTGCAATCATCAAGGAAGCACCTTCCCCCTTTGCAGTAGTGTCCTTATGGTACCATCCCTTCTTCCATTGATTATGCATATAAAACACTGATTTATCATAGAACTAGACTACAACCCATTTAACCCCAGGACTGAGAGGCATCATGACCATTTTCTCTCCCTTGTCCCATGTTGCCATCCAATCCATTAGTTGCTTCTATTTAGGGAGAAATATTTGTGTTCAGTAGACAATAATATCCTCTCTTTCATGCCTATCAACATATTGGCCCTTTGGAGTAGGTTTATAATAGTAACCTAGCTTATGAAGATATTGGCAAGCAGTTCTATGGCTGATGTCTTTCTCTATCCCATATCATTCTTTGATATCTGCACGCCAAAGAAAATCTGCAAGCTTCTGTGCAGAGATCTCATTCCCAAGGGATAATAGGTAAATGCTGATTTCATTTACAATGTCTTCATTAACCAAAAGTGATTCATTCCAGTTGCTATATGGGTTCAGGAGAAGTATTTCCCGATTAGCCAAGAATGCACAATTCAATTCGCAGAGATGACAAGCACAGTGCTTCCCTCAGCCCATTCCAATGGATGCCTGACACATGGAAGATCCCCATCTATTGTAGGTGATTGACTGCAGGTTTGTAAACATGTTAAGCATAGAGACTATGTCATCTAGGCATGCATGGTGCCAAAGATCAATTTTGGGGTCTTTTTAACCAATTCCATTATCATATCATGGATAAATAATGTTTTGTAGAGTGGAAAGGGTATCAGATTGAGTGGGACATAAAAAGTGATTCACTGGAGTATTTGTCAAGGTGGGTTGAAATTCTATGTATTCGTATCCCTAGAGGAATCTGGGTCCCAGAGCACTAACATTGAGTTTCTCTAGTTCAATACCAACTGCACCAATGTCATGGATATCATTGTCATCTTTATTCTGTTCCTCTGATCCCTCGTCCAGTGGATCTCTACCATTTGTGTTATCTCCCTCCATAAATTCAGAAGCTTCCTCGACATCATAATGATCCTCGGTGTTGATCTCTTTTGGATCAGTGATAATAGCCCACTCAAAATATGATAACACCCTTGACAAAGCAGATGACAGTGCATTTTTGTTAAAATTGAAACCCGAAATATCTGCACCTGCCCACCACTTGGAACCAAATTCAATAGGATGCTGTGGGTGGTAACAGGTTCATTAGATATCTATGGCAATCAACATCATTTAGCAGGCTCTAAAAGTTAATTGATCAATGCAAAACGTACAACTTTGTTGTCTGAGATCTGTTCTATATCAGATATCTCAGACTCTACTGGAGTTGATCTCCTCTGTCTTGCTGCTAATGCTTCCCTTGCAATCCAAGCATTTGATCTGCATGATTTTTTGCCTTTCCACTCCTTGGCCATGGCTGAAATAAAGATACAATGTGTGTGCAAACTGATAATCTGCTCAATGTTATAGGTACAAATCTATTCTTGCTTTCTACATATGGAAGTGCTATATAAAATTGGAGCTATGCATGATAACAGCTATGGAGGACATCTCTTCACAGGTCTTATAAAAAAAAATTGAGAAATCCATCTATGAACGGGCCTTTGACACGCTTTCAGTGTTAATGAGCGCGTTCCTTCTATTTCGGGAATTGTCACAAAAGCTACACGTGACCTTGTTGAATATGAATGGCAGCTTATATCAAATCGATTGTCATTTGTTTATTTGGTCTGTCTAGAGAGACTAGCTCGCACCCGGTATCCGTATGAATTTTGGGAGCGAGAACTAGATCGTCAGATAAAATTATTGCGGTATTTCCCAGAACGGAGGGTTCGATATCGCCGACAGTGATATATCATTAAGAGGTTCATGCCGCATCGATGGACGGGGCAAAGGATGCTCAACATATACAGAAGCCCAGAAAATATCCCTCCGCAGATTCAAGAAACTTCGTACCTGGTGATATCTTGGTTGAAGTTTTTGGAAATGAGTCATCTACAAATAATTGAGTTGGGGATTTGGACTCATCGACATCCATAAATGTCACCCAAATACTTCCGGATGCGCCGAATCCCGACTGATCCATAAGATGCTGGGAGGTAGCGACGAGCACTGTGTATAGTATTTTGGTCTTCTACTTGCCATATGATTCACTTTTTTTTTCATCAACAGCTGAGCTGTTTGCGCTCATACTTATTACCCGTCGCCGCTAGCTGCGAAGTACAGGGCTCAGGAAAAAGCTTTAAAGTATCTTCGTTCTGTTTGAGATTCATCTTTCAATACCCAAAGTCAAGCCAAAGGGGGAAGCTAGTGAATTCCCGGAGATTTGAAAGGAACAAAAAACTGGACTGTGGACGTCAAAGGAAGGAAAAGGCGTTGGAGAAAAGTTGAAGGAAACGAAGACGTGAGCGGGCCGAGATCACGTAATCATTGGGGGAACGCCGATGCAGGACACCGCGTTTATGAGTTCTTTCCTACAGACCACATCGACATCGCGGGTTTCCCGCCTCCACCACTTCAGGCCAAGTCTCTTTCACTATACAACGCCGCACGAAATATACAACAAGCCCCAGAAGATCTGATACCTGACGCGAAGTGGCGACGCAAGGATCCGGTGGCTTTCTAGGACACGATGCCTCGAGCGCCTACGGTGAATGATCTGCGGGTGCGTCTACCACTGCTATCTATACGCTCCATCTGATCTGAACGCTTTCTAGGTTAAGCTTTGCTATATATGCAGAGAGGAGGAAAAAGCGGACGATCCAGGTACGCTTCCCCAAATTCCAAGCAAATAATACGAGATCCCGAACCCCCCCACTCTCCTAGCACCCGCCGACCCCCCGAAAGTATGGACGCACCCGTGTACCTGCACTCTCATTGCCCATGAACAGTGTCTGCTGCAGTGGATCCAGACGTCGCAGAGCACGGCGTCGCGCGCGCCGAATGCCCTGAAGTGCCCTCAGTGCGGTACCCAGTACGAGATGGTGAGCAAGAACAGTGTGGCGCTGCGTGGGCTGGCTCTTGGGAATAAGCTGCTGCAGAGGGTGGGGCGGTACTTGACGGTGTTTGGCGCCGCTGCGTCTATTGCGCTCGTTGGTACAAGTATGTCGAATCTACATCTGATTGTCGCGCGGGTTCGCTGACTTTATTAGGTGTGTATATCTGTCTTACAGCGTATGGTGCTTGGGCGGTGAAGAAGTTCATTGGGGATGAGTGAGTTTTTCGCGTTATCTCAGATGTTGCGACTTCATATTTCGTAGAATGTTCAACCTAATCCTAACGGACGACCCCGTAAATTGGCCATGGTCGGCATACATCAACCTCCCGCTGCTTCCCCTAAGCCTCATCTACTCGCGCTTCAGCGACACAGGGACCTCAGTGATTATCCCCCTCCTTCTCGTCTGGCCACCTTCCACACCAGTCGGCGACGGTGCCAAGCGCCTCTTCGACTACTGGTCCCGTCCAGAGAATGCATCGCGATTACGCGCGACGTCCCTCCTGCCCTCGGCGAAGTGGTGGCCCCCGCCGCCGATATTTCTCGGCCTATTCGTGTTCCCGTTCATTCGCGCTACCTACCAGAAGTGTTATGCGGAACTGTACCGCAAGCTCCTTGGTACACCACTACCGCCGCGGCGCTTGCAGCGCGATGGGTTGCGCTTCGACGAAGGACCTATCGTTATACGTATCCGGGCGCAATTCAATGAGGAGGGGAACCAAGGGGAGGCCGCAGCCCAGCCCGAAGAACCAGCAGAGGCCCCAGCTGTCGCAGCAGCAGCAGCAGCCGCTGCCGCCGCCGATGGTGGTCAGAACCCCCCGGCCGACCCCAATGCAGCAGTAGTGCAAGCAGCGGAACAGCTCATCGAAGTCGACGCGTCCTCTCTCGGGCGGCGCATCGGGGGCGCGATGGTCGTGCCCGCGATCACCAGCCTCATGGGTGGCGCGCTCCTCGAGCTGTCGCGGCACTCGCGGTGGTTGCGCGCGTTCCTGGGCGTGCGGGGCGGGTGGCACATGCCGCTGCCGCCGTGGGGCCGCTTTGCGCTGTCGGGGGTGGATAAGACGTGGGCGCAGATGGGTGCGGTGCAGCAGGCGCGCGTGGCGATGCGGTTGCTGATGACGGCTTTCCTAGGGGGATCGAGGACGTGGGTGGATAGTGATCCTGTGTGGTGGAGGAATGGGGTGGGCTTTGCGCTGTTCGTTGCTGTACGTTCCACGACCCAGTAAGATGCTTGGTTCAGGATATAGGCGCTCATGCTGTTTTTATTTTTATTTCTAGGTAAAGGATGGCATCCAACTGCTACACCTATGGCTCGCGAAACGCGAGCTGGAGTCGAGGCGCATCAAGGACCGCGACTTCAGCGGCGTCGATATCCGCGAACTCGACCTGTTGCCCTCTTTCTTTCGACGGTCCACATTGTAGTCGTCAATGTCATGTAACATATATAACATTTGGCCAGCTCAACTCCTGATGACAATAAGAAATGGAAACAATAAGCCGGTAAACGGCACATAAGCATATATTGATAGAGAAGAGTATTAGTTTCGTATATACAACAAAGGAAGCAATGTTATAAGAATGAGAAAGGACATCGGAGGCTGAACTACACGCGCAGGCAAGAAGAGCGAGCAAACATACGGGACGGGCTCATGCGCTGTCATGATGATGTAAGAACCGAATGGACTCAACGCTCAATGATCATACGGAGGAGTCTGCGCCCCATCCTTCTCGCGATCGTCCTCCTTCTTGATCTCTTCGACGGGAGGAGGCGTCTTGGCACGGTCAACGACCTCACGGTCCCTGTCCCTGTCATCCCGCCTGCGCTCAGGCGAGGCGCTCCTCCTACGGTCGGGTGACCTGCTCCGCCTCCTCCTATCTCGGTCCTCCCTGTCTCCGTTCCTCTCCCTCTCCCTCTCCCTGTCGCGGTCGTCCCTGCGGCGGGGGCTACGGGAGCGTTCGCGGTCCCTTCCGGAGCCAGAGCGGTATGGTGGAGGTGGGGAGCGCTTTTCGAAGCGCCAGACGGAGGAGGGGGGGTTCTTCGCCCACTGGAGTCGGTGGGTGTCAGTGGCACAGCGCGGTGGAGGGGAGAATGAGGGGGCACGTACCTGGATACTCAAGCGGGAGCCTTCAAAGTATCGTCCGTGCCTGTTGAATGAGAAGCAAGCATAAGGTCAAACTATGACGGTACAGCATGGGTGGAACAAACATACATGTCATAATAGGCATCTTCGGCATCACGGGTGTTTCTGAATTCCACAAAGGCGTAGCTACGAGGTGTTCGAGGGATCGTTGAGCGTTCGTGTTTTCTCGGGGGTGACAAAAACGGCAATGAGGAGCGACGACGAGGCAGCGCGCGTGCGGAGTGACAGCAGCCAGGCAGGCAGGCAGAGCAGCGAGTTCGCAGTTCGAAAGACGGCTTTGAGCGAGGACGTTCGACATGGTTCGATGCAACGCCAGCAAATTTTTTTTTCATCGACGTCGACTAGCACGGGGCCAAAATAACGAAAGGAAAGAAGGGGGGGATACTCACGGGTTGTGACTTGCATGGGGGTTGCGGGGTGCTGGTACGTCGCAGCGAATTAATGGGCCGAATCTGGGTGGCAACAAAACACGTTGGGCTGGGCTGGGGACGTGAGACAGAAGGCGCCGGGGACGTACCGCTCGAATTCGTAGGCAAGGTCGCGGGCGCGAGTTGCTGGGTGGAAGCCACTGACGAAGAGAATGCGCGGCATCGTTCGTGGTCGTCGTTGTTGTCGAGAAAGACTGTGAGCGACCCGCGACCCTAATATGTGCTGTTTGGCTTTGTTGTTTGCTTGTGGCAAATATCCGCACGACTTTTTCTGGGACGCGAGTGACAACGACGGTGGCCAGGTGAGTTGACTCGCTGTTGGAGCGAGCACAGGCTGACAGACATAAAGATGCTCTTATAGATTCATGCAAGCTGCTGTCATCCGTGCTGCATCGAGTATATGTTGCAACCACTTCGCAACCTCGCGCCGAATCCCTCACACACGCGCCATAGGCGCACGTACCCAGAGCACACAATGCTCGTTACTTGTATCGTCAACTGCTGCTGTCGCGCCATGGTCTGCAGAGCGCCGGTTCCATGAGAGACCAAGCACAGTGTTCAAGTGCATGTGTAAACACCCCCTCGGGTCCACCTACGTGTACCCTACCGCACGTCGCTCCTTCTCAACATCGCGTCGCACCCCCAACTCCCGCGCTCTAGGAATCCGACACTACGTAGACACCTTCCACAAAGCGAACCAAAGCCCAGTATGGTCCCTCCTCGACACCCTCAAATCTCCCGCTGGGCGCCTGCACATCGAAGCAGCTCTCGCCGAAAGCCAGGTGTCGGTCGACGAATTCACGACGTGGGGCCCTGCTATCATCCATAACGATATCGAGAAGGCTGTCGCGCACCTCAAAGCGCTTGGGTATCCTATCGGCAGCGAAAGCGAAGCACCAGACAAACCAATTCCTTCCTGGGTCGTGCTATACCTCGTCATCTACAAAGTCCGCACAACCTCACACGCCGAAGGCCCTCTCATGGCCCTCGCGTTCCACCACATGGAGTCAGCACCGCCAGAAGTACAAGGTCCTCTCCTCATCCTCACGGCCTACCACCTAGCGCGCTACAACCTCCTCATACCCCTCCGCCGCGTCGTAGACGCCTTTCTCAACACACCCTTATCTGACTCTGCCCAGGACCTTCAATTCAACTTATTCCTCCAAGCGCTGGCTTCCGCCCCCTTCCGCTCTGTGGAGAGCGCGAATAACGTCGTGGCGATACTCAAGGCCATGGAAGGCCGCCAGCTCAAACTGCGTTCCCAGACGTACCAGTCCCTCCTCAACGACCGGTTTGTCACCTTGCAGCTAACGAAATACCTCCATACGAAGATGGTCCAGGAAGGCTTCGTGCCCTCCGCAGCGCATCTAGAGGGCTTCCTGCGCGTGTTCTCAAAAAACGGCGCGATCCACGAAGCGCGGAAGTATTTTACTGCGATACACGCTATATCTTCAAACGACCCCCCGCCCACTGATGAGTCGGGGTTCGACCACCGGTTGAGGGCGAATACTATTATGTTGAATGCCCATGAGGATAAAGCGTCTGCTTTTGCTTTTTTGCGGCGGCTAGCGCAATTGTCCGCCCCCCCTGCAGCCCCTGCGAATGAGGGTAAGGCCAGGCCCCCGACACTGACACCGACACCACGCCGCGAAATCAGGTTCGTCGCCCGCACTAAAGACAACATCTACGACCAAACAGCCGCACTGCACGTCGCCGCAAACGACCTCCGCACCTCCGCGCACCAGCTCATCCACTCCTTCCTCAAAATGAGCGCAAAGCCGACGGTGGCGACACACACCGTCCTCATCCGGGGTCTTTTATTCCGCAAGGAATTCCACAAAGCCGAGGTGTTCTGGACGAAACTCGCGAAATCGAAGGAGGCGGAGCTGGTGGTGGATAAGGAGGCGTTGACGGCGGGCGTGCAGGCGTTGATTAGGAACGGGAAGCCGCATGTTGCGTTTAAGGTGCTGGAGAAGTATAGTCTCAAGCCGGGGCATGATCCGCTGAAAATGGAAAGAGTGGAGGGTGCTCCGCCCCCGGTGAGGATTACGCCGGTGTCGATGAACGAGTACCTCGTCTCGTTCAAGCGCATTAGTCGCCCAGATGTGGTGTTCCGGCTCTGGGATTACATGGACGTGTTGTACGGCGTCCGCCCCAACGCTGTGACGCTCTCCATCCTCCTCCAGTCCGCGCGTCTTGCAGTCACGCTGGACGACTCATTCTCCGGCGCCATAGCCCAGCTGAAGCTATACAACCCCCTCTTTCGGCGCCCTTCCTCCCCCTCCCCTGCCTCCCGAATGCTAGCCGTGCGCGCGATCACCGACGTCCTGGGCCGCCCCACACACGCGTCGGACGGCCTCCTCCCCCTCCCCTACAAGTCGGGCATCTGGCGCCACCAGCTCCCGCTCGACTTCGCGCGCCTCGCGTTCCTCCGCGCGCTCTTCGGGATGGACCCCGCGCGCCGGCTGGACGGGGTGCAAGCGCCCGCCGCCGCCGTGCGCGCGTCGTACGACGGAGATGCGAATGTTGCGAGTCTGCGCCCACGCGCGTATGTGTTCACCCCGCCCGCCGACCTCCGCCCGCCCGTTGGCAGTGGGGGCGGGGGTGCAGACAGCTACTACCCCGGGGTGGTAGTGACCAACGCGAACTGCTTCAACTACATCACGCTCCTAGGCGTCGCCGGGCGCGCGGGGGAGATCCCGCTTGTTTTGGCGTGGATGCGCGAGCTTGGGCTGCAGCCCTCCGAGTCGACTTTGGCGGTCGCCTTAGTGTTTTGGGCGGAGGTGAGCGTGCAGGCGCCGCTTGTGGAAAGGTGGAGTGGGGGGCCAGAGAGGAATGAGTATGCCAGGCTCGTTGAGTGGATTACGGAGTGGGTGGGGCGGGGGAGGCTGCCTAGTGAGAGGATACTGCAGAAGTGGCGTGGTGTTGTGGTTGGGATGCGGAAGCCTGCGAGGTAGTGGGCTCTGTGTTAGCGTGTCTTTGCCTTCATACCGTTAGAGTGTGTGTGTATCCTTGACTTAGCATAATGCGGGGAGGATGGACACGATTTCCAAAATGTCTTTATTGGTTAAGATATTTACGGGCTGTATTTATACTGTACAGATAGCGCTTTGAACGTCGCTTGTTGATATATTCTGGGGGGTCGACGGGGGCGATGAGATGTGCGTTCGCTGCCTTACGAGCGCTTCGCGAGTTGAGCAGCCTTCTTAGCCTCGGCTTCCTGAGCCTTGGCTGTAATAGGGAGGTCAGTAAGACTTGGCTTTGGGTGGTATTGGGATATAGGGAGTACTCGCCTTCTTGCTCAGCCTTCCTCTTTGCCTGCGCAGCTTCACGCTCAGCACGGATCTTGGCAAGTCTGGACAGATCTGCCTTCGCCTCGTCCGTCTTACCCTGGACATGGAGCTGGAATACCATTGCTTAGCAGAATACGGATAATTTCGAGATAGATTGGGACGAACCTTCCAGTAGCGCTCCTTTGCGTCTGCTTTCTCCTTCTGTTCCCTAAAAATCCAAGTTTTTTCGTAAGGATGCGATCGGAGTTCTAGATTAGCGCCCGACGCACCTCTCACGCCTAGATAGCTCTCTCGGGGCATTGAGGTCAGAGATGTTCAATTTCTTCGCGACATGGTTCGGATTGACCAGATCGGGGTCCTCTTCCTCCTCTGCTTTCTTCTTCTCGGCCTCTTTCTTCTTCATGTCGCGCCTCTCAGCACGGGTGAGCTCTGGCTGTGTTGCATCGGCGGCACCGGCACCGGCATCGTCAGACTCCTCCTCCTCGGACTCTTCTTCAGACGATTCCTCCTCTTCAGACGATTCTTCTTCAATTCCTTCGCCGCCTCTGTGATTCATAATCAGACGATCGTAATTGGGTGCACAAGGAGACGAGATGGGCGATATCTCACCTGTGTGCGTTGCTCCTGTCGCCACCCTCACGTCCTAGGTCTTTGCTATATTGCAGTCAGCGAGCACTCTACAATTTGGTTTGATCAAGCATACCTGAAGCTGCGGCCACCTCCACGCTTCTGCTTAAATTTGCCTGTGAAGATAAGTCAGCATTTTCCTGGCGCGGTTTGTGCGTCACATACGTACCTGTTCCTCGGACCATTGTAATTCAGCGGATGTAACGGAGCGGGTAGCGTATATGTGTGGGCGCAGCGGCAAAGATTAGACAGAAAGAGATAGTGGGGGTCGCATTTCAAACAAACCTAAATCGGGGGCGGAGTTCGAATTAGGCGTGCTGCTCGAAGGGCCAAATCGCAAGTCTTCCGTCTCCTCACTGTTCCTCCATCGACTATGACAACTATCCCTTCTCGGCTTGCTACTCTTGCTCGCACATCAGCCGGACCAGCTGAGTCGCGCGGGCGCGCCCTCAAGCTCTACAGGGACTGGTACCGCTCGGTGGGTTCACTCCAGCGTTTCTCAGTGCGCAATAGCTAAGTCGGGTATTACCTCCACCCAGGCTCCAGAAATCTGCTCCATGTACGCTCTAAGCGTATCACCCGCATACGTGCGCCACGCTGTCCGCCAGCGCTTTGAGCGAAATCGCAATGTCACCGACCAACGCGCCATCGACGTGCTGCTTCTGAAGGGCCGCCAGGACTATCAGGAGACGATGAATTGCTGGAAGCAGACCGACCATGTCCTAGGCATTTTGTTAGAACCTCAGGATAGGCCGAGGCGGACGTTCCTGCAGAAGTTTTATGAAGGTGAGTGTTGGCCTGTTTTTGTGATGCGAATTGTGACGACGATTGTGTTTGTGTAGGGAGAGACGAGGAGGCTATCATACCTGCTGCTAGTGGGATTTAGAGTTAGCGAAAAGAATCGCTCAATACATTTCATTCCGAAAACACAGTTTTGGAGGCGAAGACTTGCTAGCCAAATTGCGGTGATACGTTTAACAGTTCCTTTCCTTCAGGCTTGTATCACTCTCGCCGCGGTCGTTTGCACGGAATTTATTTCACTGCGTTTGGACATTACGATGTAAATATTCTTCCTGCACTCAGCAGCGCGGACGAATAGGAGTGCCGAGCATTTGCAACCATCCACCCGGGAGCTGACATGACCTGGAGTTTGTGAGAAGCAAGTGAGCCTCTTTCCATTATTGTTTAATCTAAACCTCCACAGGCAGGTCATGTTTTACCCTCGATATTTTAGCTGGATTGGCCGCTTTACCCATGTCGAAAATTATTCATTCTCCCTCAAGAATCACTTTTCAGGTCTAATTTTTCTCCACCATCGAGATCGGCATCTCCCCTCTTTCTCTGAACTCCTGCATTGTGAGGTATCCCTCAATTCTCTACCCAAACATTTCACCCTTGTCAACCAATCACTCTCTTCACTTTCGTGACGAACACTACGCACCGCTTCATGAAGCACCGCACGAAATACAACGTATCCCATCAACCCCATCTGACCCACTACCAACCCAAAATCGCCGTACGCATATACCAGCTGCGCCGCCGTTGCATAATGAGTCGCAGAGGGCGCGCGGAGTAGGAATATAAGCCGCACGCCTACGTATAGGAATAGCGCGGCGAGGAAGCTCTGGCATACGGCGACCATTAGCAGACTGAGTGTGCTGCGCATGCGCGCGGTGTACGTGGTGTCTTCGATATCCTCCCAGTCCATGTCCTCTTCCGCTGTGATGATGGTGAGCTTTCGCTCCTTGCGTGATAGAATAAGTAGGAATGCGCTGTAGAGCGCGGCAACGATACCGAGTGCAACGCCCAGGTTCTCGCAGCCTGCTGCGGGTTTCGTTGGTCGGGAGTGTAGATGCAGATGTCGGATGGCGAATGTGGTGGGGATGGATGTGGAGATGATTAAGGAAATCCAGAGCAGGTGGTTAATCCGAGAAGACAAGGGCGCTGGCCACCCGTGCCAGCGCCTGTTAAACTGCGAAAATGAAGGGGATGTGACCATCCTGGTAAGATTCGGAATGGGTAAAGGATCGTGTGAGGGGCTATCGTCCCTGCAATAGCTTGTATCCCGATGCGCCTGCTGAGTCTGCGGCGGGGTGTTTGATTAGCTGAGGGGCTTATAGCTAACGCTGGGGGTGGCTTTATACGTCTTTCCATTCCAACGTGGGACTGCAGAGTTGGCATGATGGCACTGGCACAAGTGCCTCCCTCAGAGCCCGAAGGTTAGATCACTGCAGGCGTGTCCATAGCCATTGGTGGTTGATTGTAACGACGAACGCTTTGCTTAATTTTGTGCGGTGTTTGATTGCAGTCACCAAGGTTCCTATCATCCAACCAACATCCAGCGCTCCGCTGTCTTTCGGAGAGCCGATGGACCGATGAAGAGACTTTATTTTTATTGCGAATAGCTCAAATAGACATTTGGAACGGATATAAAGCACGAGAATCCTGATTGACTCATTCATACCTGCCACCACAGCCGCGCAATCCGAGTACGCACTGCGGTACAACATGCGCAGTCATTGTTCACAGTTACAGGCACTACACCGCAGCTAAATAACCCCCAGCCCCGCCTTCAACTCACTCGCTAGATCATCTAACTCATCGACGACCGCAGGCGCCTGGTTGACCATCTTGGCCTCCTCCACGCACCGCGTGCACGTACACGCGCCGAAGCCCCAGCCGCGCAGCTCGTCCTGGCGCGCCTTGTACCCCAGCTTCGGGTTGACGTAGGTCACCACGAGCTCCTCGCCCTTGCGGATGGGCCGCAGCGCTATGACGCTGATGCGGGAGAGTGCACTGCGCGTGTCGAGGTGGCGCACGGAGACGTTGGGGTCGCATGCGTGGTTCAGGTGCGCGTGGAGGGTGTATAGCCCGCCGTGGGCTTCGAGGTTCAGGCTCATGCGCCCGAGACCGCGCAGGAACCCGGCTTCGTAGTCGAAGATTTCGTAGTCGACGTCTTCGGGGAGCGGACGCTTTAAAATCTTGGCTAGTTTTTTCTGGTCCTGAGGCAACTTGGGTTCCTTGAACGCCTGCACGTACAGCGTATACGCCTTCTTCCATGTGCTTCTGTCAGGTTCTGGATTGGATGCTCTGCGCGACTTAGAAGATTCAAAAAAAAATGCAAGAAAAAAATACACACGACTTGAAACTATATTTGAAGCGTTCTTCCAAACTCAATTCCGCCATACCTTTCACAATGTCCCAATCTGACTGCAGAGCGGCATCGCTATGTTGGTTAGAGAGCAGTACTCTGCTTGTACATTGAGCTAATGCATGCAGTGCCATCCATTGCGTATCTTTCGCGAACTTGAGGAGATGTGCCGACGCAGGGTTTTGCGCGGGGCACAAAAGAGGATGACATTTCGCTGAGCGCGCCAGGCACAAGCGATTACAGAATCGAGACGGGCAAAAGCTTGTCGAAGACGAAGCGGGACAGGCGTTTATCAGTGGTGAGTCCATAATAAGAGGCGTCGTGCAATATCCGCACGCAGACGATGACTGCTGTAGATCAAAGATCTCCCTAGCCGCTCAAGGAAAGAAATGATACGTGAGTTCGTAGTATTGAGTGAAGACGGTCGACTGACCACTCGGCCGCAATTGCGAAGGGGTCTTCCCTCCATATCGTCTGCCCTTCTTCGATGGGTTCAGAGGCTACGAGTCCCTTTCCTTTTTTCTTGTCAAAGTACTTCACAGCAACCTTGCTTGTCCACTGCCGGATATCCAAACTCGTGATCACACGCGACGATGGGTATACACCAGGCTCCGACGCAGTCGGTGGGGCGCTAACTATCAACCCCTGATTTTGCAAGATCTTGCGCGTCCGCTTTTCGCTGACAGTCCAGTCTGGGTAGCTTTTCAGCAAAAGCGCGTGAACTTTGGAGATCCCAAGCTGCGGATCATGTTTCTTGAGATCCACCAGGGCCTGCGTTAGTTCGTCTTCTGGGGGAGTGAAGCCCATTGCTAGGATTCTTGCTGCGTGGGTGAGAGTTTGGGAAAGACGACTGTTGGTTCTATGACAATGAGGAAAAAATGTGGGCAATAGGACCGATTTACTGCCCATTGTTGAAGCGTACAATTACCACGTGATCTGAGCCAGCCCTAAACCAGTACTACAAACCGATTCGGCTGAAAATGTTATACTCATTCATTCCTGTAACTTGGAACACATTCGTTTCGGCGCTTAAGTATGGAGTCTGGAAAGAAAAGGGCTGCATCCCGCAAGCCAAGCTATTGCTCAGGATGCAACGGAGTCTTGATGTCCGTGTCTACCATTTACAAACATAGTTGTCATGAAAGGACACGGGCCGCTACTAAAGCGTTAAATGCTAGTAGAGCTGGTATGTCATAGAAACCTACCGCAGTCCAAAATCCTATTTGACGAGTCTGTTCTATACATTTAAGACGGCGTTAAACAGCAAGTAGGAGAAGAAGATCTCAATGTTCCAGTGATCAATTTTGCGACGCTTACCCGCCAGAATCTCATGAGTTTCTAGTGAAGGGACCTTGAAGGGACCTTTTAAGTCCCCACTGTGCCTGTGTTTGGTCATTAAATAATACGATTGTGGCTCTCCAAACTGCATCTCCGACGTCCCAACTTGATATGCATATCATTGAATATAAAAAATCCTCACAATCTGAGTACTCCAAATTATTATCTAGGAAGTTATAAACGTAGACCAATCGTAACGGCAGAGGTCATCAATACCTGCATCAACACAGGTGCTTTTACCTCGTCTATCACCATATTTTCATTGGCTAAAGAGGAATACTCTAGCTCAGTTCCTCTTTCCATGTCTGGAATCATAAATTCAGCGTTAACAAACCCAAACCAATTGAAGTACCTGTGGAAACGTGTAGTCTGGCCGGCAAGTCTTTCACGAGAGGTTCGTGGAAATTTGATTAAATATAAGCGTCGAAACATTGAAAATTTTGTCTATTTTTAGAACGGCGAAACAGCAAATTATCAGCAAGGTGGACAATGTACTTGTGATCCTCTCCCCGCCTTTGAGACCTTTCGGACAGTAGGAATCTAGGTTCTTATGTTCCATGTTGTCGGACCAATTAATTCACCTGTTGTAATGGTATCTCTGTATACCAAAAATTGTATCAAACAAAATCAATCAGTAATTACTTTCGAGGTGATGGTATCATCTCATAGTTCCAGAATGTTCTTAGTATATGTACTGTATCTATGATGTAAAAGCAGTAATAAATTACACTTGTAGATGGTGGCCAGTAAAAAGTTGCAAGGAAAGTCAGAGGACCCAGGATACAAGTCAGTAAATGGAAAAGCAGTGACAAAGCAACATAGTGCTCATCAACTAGGTAGTGTGGCTACTACTATCCACAAAGACCATCATCATTCACTTGACAAACTATTGGGAAAGTATACCCCTGCTACTTCTCAAATAGTCGCGCAATGAGGCAAGGAATATGTACAGTATCTCTGGCACCAGATTAGCCATTGGAGCCTATGGTTACTCAAGTTGTGGCAAGACCATCAACAACACCATCTGTTGGCTCCTGATCCTTGGTGTCGAGTTTGAGGTATCTTTTAGCAATACAGTATATCTTCTTATTAGTGAGCATCATTCTCTTCCTCAGCATCTTTCAAAAAGGTGCTGTGTATGGTAACAGCATGTATGATGATGTATTGGTTCCAAATAATAGAGTCGTCACATAGGAACATCTGCTTGTCATCATATATTTTTCTGGCCACCGCCTGGCTAGGTGCAAACAAGAGTTTGCAGTCAGAGCTGTTTAAGATCAATACAAAGAAAGAGAAGATATAGGATGACTTGATAGCTTACAGATACAAATTAGAGATATCTGTTTGTTGATCACACCAAAACATATTTAGCAAAAGGTCAAATGGCTCATGATATTGTTGAATCCAGAAACATCCATGGTGTGTACTGCAAACTGCACCCAAGATGGATAGACGACTTGCCAATGCTGCATATTCATCCTGAGTCAAGGAAGGTATACTATTACTGTTCTAGATGTGTAACTTTTCGGTATTCTGGTCTTTCTGCACTCAGTTCATATGCACTCCTGCCTGGAATCACAGTCCAGGTGCACAATTGGCATCTCTACATTCTCTGAACTTCTCCGATTTTACAGATTTGTTCTGTCCTTCTCGGGGCCAGCAGAAATTTGCACCATTGGTCCATTACAAGGCTGCAGGGGCTTGTAACCTTGCCATGGGACAAGGAAGGGCATCAGCATACTTAGTATCTTTGTCAATCTGAAATGCCTGACTATTCACCCATGCATATGTAAATTCAACATCAAGGAACCTTGGCCATATCATAGAAGAGTTTTGCAGTGGCCTAAATGATTGCAGTATCTTTGTCCTTGAGCAGGTCAGTGAGTTGCTTGCTATCCTGATATACATGATGTATGAAAACAGAAAAACAATAAGCATCCAGAGACTCTGTAATATCAAATGTGACAAGATTAGAATTGATGAGGGCATTGAAACCTGTGAGTGGATGTTTTTATCACACAAATATGTATTTTAGAGACTGTCTCGAGGTATGAGAAATGGATGGACATACTGATTTGTAAAAGTTTAGTGATGATATAAAGCGACAGGCCAACATTATAGAAACGCAAGAGCTGGTAACAACAAGCCCATAGATAGGAAATTTCACTATGCCGAGGGAATCAAGGAATTGGAGAGCAGATATACAACACATTTGGCATTGCCAAAATGTGTTTGCTGGCTTTTGAGAAGTGGAATTCTGGTATTTTATAATGAGACACAGGAGATGGACATATTTGGCCACAGAGTCACAGTCCATGCCAATTATTACTTGAGATGTAGCAAGACCATTAGCAACACCATGTGTGGATTCAAGGTGCTCAGCATCAAGTTTTGGATACCCCTGGATTAAGGATTTTATTTCCCTAGCATTGAACTGTTACAAACCCTACCTTTTTTCCCGTTGGTCCCTTTCTACTCCCCTTTGTTCCCTTTCTACTCCCCTTTGTTCCCTTTCTACTCCCCTTTGTTCCCTTTCTACTCCCCTTTGTTCCCTTTCTACTCCCCTTTACTGCTGACCATGTACTATACCTGTCTAGAAGACACCACCTGACTCCTACATATGCTGTGTACCTTGTTCCCTTTTTACTATATATGCTGCATATCTTGTTCTACTCTAGAATGTGGTCTTTGTTCCTTTCCTTACCTTATTCCCTTCTTGTACTTATAGTCCCACCCTTGTTCCCCTTTCAGTGTACTCTCTAGTATTTAAGACTCAGTCCTAGCATACCTGTTCCTTAGCTAGTTCTTGAGAATCTAATCTCTTTTACTCTGAACCATGCTCGACCTCAATGACTCTGAATCTATTCATTTGTTGCGCATCTCAAACCTTGAACCAAAGTCCAACTATAGACGTCTTCTATAATTATCCCTTTGCGTTTGTAACAAAAGAACTAGCTTATTACCAATACCATCCACTGAATAGTCAGATGGAACCCCGAAATCAAAACGTCAGAAAGAACCAGAGGAAGACCCACCTCAAGAGGCTTCCCATCAAGAACCCTGAAACAAAAACCAAGAGAAGAACCCCAACCCCAGAACTCGACCTCAGTGAAAGCCCAGAGCCTATCCAGAACTCAATCAACTAAAGGTCCCAGTGAACCAGAAAACCCATTCTCGAGACGAACCAGTCCTATATGAGAAGAACCTAGGAACCTAGGACAAATTGAACCAACCGAAACTGAACCACCAGAAAGAAGAAGCTCATCCTCCGACAGAGGATTCGACACTGTGAGAAACTCAGACAACGAAGAAGAATTCAACCTCTTTGAAGGACTCCCACCTGCCAAAGTAACTTCTCTTGACACTATTGAAGCACTTCTACCGCCACCACCACCACCACCACCACCACCCGCACCCAGCTTCACAATGGCGACTCCTGCAGCAGCCGATACGAAAGAACTCCAAATCAATGTACCAGAACAATACGATGGAACCCCAGAAAACTTCAGAGAATTTTTCAGAAGCATCACAATCTACCTGGACATCAATGACCACATTTACAACACTGATAGAAAGAAAATCTCTTTTGTCCTCTCCTACCTTACCAAAGGAACAGCCAAGACCTGGAGAGAAAACTGGTTCACTACAAACACAACCATCCAGAACGGAGTCCCCACCATCAATTACGGAACCTATGGCCAACTCTGCATAGACCTTGAAGAAGAATTTGCACCAACCTACTCCGAAGAAGCGGCCCACAAAGCCCTCAAGAACCTTAGGCAAAAAGATAAGCCTATCGATGAACACAACATCGAGTTCAAGAACCTAGTGGCAATGGCAAAGCTTGGAAATAAAACCAAGAGCGTCATCACGCTCTACCAAGAATCCTTGAAGCCAAATCTATTACTACAAGTCCTCCGAAGGGAAAACCCTCCCACAACTATCACGGGATGGTACGATATAGCCACTTGAGTCGAAAAAGACTACCTCCAAACCAGGGCCCTCTTTGATCGACTCAAAGGGAAACAAACCAACAAAACCAACACCCCGAACGCGAACCAGAAGAAATTCTTTAACCCGTGCTACAGTGGATACCGAAACTCCGGAAACCAGAACCGAAGTGACCCCAATGCTATGGACACCTCCGCAGACTACATCTCAATCAACACCATGTCCCAAAGCGAACGAGAAAGTCTTATGCGCGAAGGAAAATGCTTCCGCTGCAAACAGAGCAGACACCTTGCCAGATTCTGCCCCTCCAGAAGCGGGAACTCCGGAAATCCCAGAAATAACCAGAACAACCAAAACCCCAGGAACTCTGGAAGTTACCGAAACAACTACCAGAACGAGTACAAACCTTGTCAAAATCAAGAAACCCCCAAAAAGAAACTCACCATCCACGAGGCTGAGATAGCCATCGCTGAGC
>QFFD01002492.1:0-30526 GCA_003314615.1 Pholiota microspora
GTGCTTCGTTCCACAGACACATCAGATAGGCCTCGAAGTCAATGGACGGTTGAGGTAAGATAAGCAGAAAAAAAGTACTGCCGTCGCTCAGCGTTCAGTAGTAAATCGAGGCAAGAATGACTGCTCCGCCCTCATCAAAACCGTAAAATCCTCCTACCAAAGCATGCCTTGGGAGAAGCTTAGTCCTTGACTGTGATCATAGTGATCAACGTGTAAGGATTTTATTGCCTTGCACAGCCATAGCAGGGGTATTCTGGAAGTCAAGAAGTGGGAGCTGTATAGGGGAGAAATTTGGCATCGCAGGATCTTAGTAGATTTATAAGATTCAGGAGGACATCCACCACCGCGAGCAGTAAGTGGGGCAATAGCACTGCACTGTTTGGCGAAGTCTTAGGCGCGGGATCTGGAGTTACATGACAATACCGAAGAGTTTCTCGTAGCTCGTTTTATCGACAAGGCACGATGATGAGAATTTAGAAAGATTCAATGGCTACGTGTAAAGGCCGAGGAAGAGGTAGGGAAGTCATGAGGCGATTGCGGGGATTTTATACTTGCGCGCAGTTCGTCAAAGAAAGCGCAGCAGGTAGAAATCTTGAACATCAGTGGCGGAGAAAGCGTATCCTGCCAATCCAGAGCAAGGAACAGCGCAGTCCATACACCAACGTGACAAGCTGATAGGTTGGCCTATCCTCTGATGACGCGTCGAGTGAAAGTTTCCACTGACAGCCAGACCGATAGACGTAACACCAGAACAATCCTGAAATAACGCTGTAAATGTCCCGACTCCAAGTAAGCAGATATCATCGTTGAGCTGTTTGATCGAATTTATGAGCTATTTGAGGCGCATATATTCGACAATCGAGGACCGAGGAGTTATCTTCTTCTCGCTGAGCTGTTTAAAAGCTATACAGACCGCATGTATTCGATAGTTGAGACCAAGTCAGAGGTGGCTTCAGAAGCTACGGTCAGTTTTCGCCGTGGAATAGGTGCTCGTGCTAGAATCTGGAGTTCAAACCTGCCATTATTGGTAGCATATATCCAGGGCTTTCCGTTCGATGATGATCAAGAGAAGAACAGGCCTGAAGGCGATGGTCGCTGGTCATAAGCGAGGTGACGTTCTTCAATCTTTGGATTTTCGCGCACTTTGTCTGTGAAAACGTGGATGGTATGCATCTGGAAGTTTGGTTATGGTGACAGAATTGGGATGAATGGTGGGCAAAGTGTCCTGTCCTGTGTCAAAGTCCTGTGTCAAAGAGGGTCCATACTCCAACATGAGATGTAAATGAGCCTCTTTTATCATCCAATGACGGACATCGTCTGTTCTCGACCAGCATCGGTGCCGACTTTCTTAACATAGGTGTTATCTCAGATCACTATCAGATGTAAGTAACTCGCCTTGTTTTGCTGCATGTCTGGAATATCTGGTACTGGACAGGCCACACTTGAGCAAGATGAACCAGGTATCCGGAACTGAACGTGACTATCGACAGCGGGCAACAACGATGGTGGTGGTAACAGAAAGAGAAAGGACATCCGGACCGGATAAGACATTCGCAATCGAGAGTCCATGTGGAGTATCTCCCACTTGACCGCATCCATCACTGAATTGACTCAGAAACAACTTCCAGACGGCGCTCTGCGCCTCAAAATGCCCTCTTCCCCGTCTGCGTCCTCTTCTCGCCGCCCACACCACAGACGCCGCTCGTCTGCTCTCCGACTCTCAGCGGACACGATGACAGCGCTCCCCGAGTACGACCACGACCCGCTCGACCAACCGCCAGACTACCCCGATAGTGCAGAGGAGGCAGACGAGGACACGGATACAGAGGCGAGCACACTCGTTTACTCGCCGTCTTTGCCCCCCGTTTCTTCGCCGCGTCGACAAAAGCGTTTTCAGCCGACCCACAAGCGACGGCCGTCCGAACCACCGCCCGACCCTTACCTTGATGCATTGCTTGCCCGTAGCGTACACGCCCTCGAGATGTCCAATACTTTACTTCAGAGTTCCATGTCTACACAATCGAGTCTTTCTACACTCCTGAATGCCGAATCTCCCGCAGACAACGCTCTTGAATCTCGTGCTCGCGGCCTTTCGTCACGAATTCGTGATCCCTGGGACGGTCGCGCCTCGTGGGTCGATGATCTCGCAGCGATAACACGAGATGTAGAAGGGCTGTTCGACGACGGGAGCAGGGTCAGTGCCAGCCTGCCTGTTGAGTCGCCAGTCCACTCTTTGCGGCGGCGGCCGTCTCTCGATCTCGTATTGCCTCCTGAAGATACACCTCGCCTTTCGTTTTCTCGCCAGAATCGTTCCAACCTGATATCTCCTCCTCCACGGGCTCTAACTCAATACGTCGCCTCTTCTCAGGGGGACAATATATTGCTCCCCTCTACCCTTGGTCTGCGTTCCCCTGCCTCTGTACATCCATCCCCAAACTCCAACACTCGCTCATTCTATGCCATTCCAACCTCTTCAACAACAAGTCTCATATCATCTACTTCATCACTTCCTCCAAAACTCACTGATCGAACCTCAGAACCAACAACACCCGCTTACAACATGCTCGCATCCTTCGTATCTCGTCCATCCGCTCCTTCCTCAGGTTCAAACACGCCCTCGACGTCCTTTACCCAGTCATTCATGCGCAGGAGAGGGTCAGCGAGCACCACCAGCACCAGCACCGAGCGTGGTGGCAAGCGGAGGTCGTCAGCCTCACCCTCGCCTTCGACGACTAGGCGATCGCGTAGCCAGACACCGCGGACGCATCAGCGGGAGCTTACTCCTCCAGTCGAGGAGTCGTCGCCTTCTTCATCAGATAGTTGTGTGGCTCGACGTACTGTCCAAAGTTTGCGAAAGATCTTGGACGAACAGCCTCCCCCGCCGCCAAAATCACTCGTCGCTTACGGACTTCGCCCGCCTACGTTCATGCCTCGGACGCCAGCGCCTGTTCCGTATGCAAGCACTTCCACAGCGACAGCGTCTGTCTCGAGGCTATTGACTAAAAATGTTCACTCATCCTCGACGCGTGCCCCCTCTCCTCCACGGCATTCTGCCATGAAACGCAGTACGGGGTCTACGCCAGCTAGTGTACCTTCTACGCCCATCGCGTCTAGCTCTACATTCCCTTCTCCAGCTACGGCTGGAGCTTCTACATCAACACCCGTAGACACCCTCTCTAACTCATCTCAACACCTCAACACATTGCATATTCCTGCCTTCTTTGCCTTCAGCCGCAGCCATAGCCCTCAACCAACATCCGGATCAGGATCGGGGACCAGTACACCAAGCAAACGCATAAGCTTCGCCGCGCTGCCCGAGTCGTACGCCGCCTCGCGCCCGCCAGACCCTAAGTTCAAGGACAAGGCCGCGGCGAGGAAACAACGTCGGAAAGCTCGAACGTCAGGTGCGAGCGGCGATGGTGACGAGGATGCCCAGGGCTGGGGCGCGTGGCTTGGGGGTGGACTCGGACTTGGATTCAGCGGGATGAGCAGTGGGAGTGGGAGTAGTAGTGGGCTTGGGTCGAGACATGAAGAGAAGTTGGAGGACCGTATGACGCGGAATTGGGGACGGATGAGCGGGGGTGGAGGATTCTCGGGCGGGTTGGATGAGTGGGCTGTGTGATATGGTTTGTCAAGGCCATTGTATTACCTGGATCTCTATTTCTCTCGTTCTCTCTTTTTGTTTTTGTTTCTCCGATTTCTCGGATCTCTATCTCTACCTTTCCCCCTAGTGGCGCTACCTGTCTCATACCCCACGCCCCTGAAGAAACACTCACACTCACTCACTCGTCATGACCCTTCCTTTGATCTTTTTTATTCCCTTCACGTTACAACGTCTTGTCTCCGCCCTTTTTGCTTTCTCCACTTCGCGAACTCTCCCTTCTTTTCCCTTCCCATATCAAGTTTCATGTTTTGTCAATAACACATCGTATAGATGACAGCGCACAATCGAGTTCTAGTTCTAACGAAGTTAGGTTATGTGTTTTGATTGATCTTGCGTACATAGCATCGCATGTGTATTTATGCATGCCGGAGCTCAGCGCTCGAGAACGGCCACGCAAAGCTGGTCCTGAAAGCTCATCTGGGAGCTACTAATAAAATCCTGTTTCCATTGGGCATCCATAATCTAGTTGCAGAGGACACTGGTTGTAGCTGCGATAAATCGAACCTAGCTTATTTATGAACATTCTGCATCAACCTTGTCTTGACTGTCGATTAACCATAAATAGACCTGTCATGGCCTTATTAAGAATCTCATCCGACTGAGAAACAATTTGATGAGGCTGAGAAACAAGATAAGATTTCAAAGCGCAAGGAATAGGTCATAAAAGGAGCGGTGGTAGTATCTAGTAGGGTAATATAGTTGTACTGTGGTCTTGTAGTCTTGTTCAATCCTCAATATACAATAAATGAGCAATCCCGATACCCGTGTCCATCCCTCGAGTGCACGCGAATGTGCAATGGTTGCTGAAAGTTGTTTAGAGGTTGAGACCAATGGGGGCACATCCCAAGGCGACAACTCCATCTGTAATAAACTAGTTAGTTGGATGTCTAGACATGATGGATGTAGTGCGTACTGAAGGAGTTGTTGGTGCAGCAGACGGGAGCCTCAGAGCTACACAATTGGTTAGATTTGGTGATTTAGAAGTGCATTAATATTGTACGAACCAGGCGCCTGAGCTAGTACCAACAACAGGGATGGCGGAGCAGTCCAATCCGATGTCTCCTGTAAGATCGCCTACGATAACTCCCAAAAGGCCGAGGAGGGCTAAGGTCGAAGTAGAGGCGCTGGTAGTCGTCTGAGTGCTTTGGCAGCACTGTGCTGCACCGGTGACGCACTGGTCGGACTGGCGCCGAACGGGTGTGGCAGCAGCAAGAGTAGCGATGGCGAGGGTGAAGGCGGAGAGCATTGCGAATTGCATATTGAAAGAGAAGTTGGCTTGTTGGGTTACTTGAATAAACGTTTGTTGGGTTGTTCGAGTGAAGAATAGAGGTAAGTAATGAGAACCTTTATACAGTTTTCAGGACCACTGCAGGAACTTTTCGAGACTAATGCATAGCGCAGAATGTACGACTCGGTAGCAAAAGACACGCAAAACTATGCAGTGTCATTGCAGGAGAGAGAAGGTCTGTCGAAGTGGAGCGGAAAACCGTTTTCTTTTTTGTCTTGTCTGCATCAAAGCTCAATGTCGTCTCGGTCCAACCTGGGTCCAACCCTCCGCCTGCGATGAAGGTATTAATATACGTGTGTCCCAACGTTTCCTGCTTTCTAATAGGTCGGTCGGCCCAATTCTTCCGCAAATTAATTTTGATATTGAAAATGGATGTCGAGGACGCAAATACTCTTGATGTAATCTATAGGCTCATTTCCTCCGCAACGAGGTCGTTTTCTACTCAAACTGCTCATGCCGTGGAGCCGGCGGTCTTTCTAAGGCGTCATTTCCTCTATTAATACTTTTCTAGAGTTGTTTGGTCTTTTACTATGATTGGGAGAAGCGGTGAAAGGTACATCTTGTCTAGATGCTCTGATATCGTATAAGGTAACTTTCGCTCAGCAAATCGGATTCAAGTTTTTCCCGCTAGGCCAGCGCACCCGAAAATCGTGCAACATACGTCAAGATCTTGGGAGTGCTACATATAAGATAAATCTAATGACTCCTTGTAAATAAGTTTTCTCCATGATATGAAAACATCCGTTCAGTGATGTCATCCATACAAAAGGGGTCGTTGTGATCAATGTTTTGCAACAAACATAACGGAGTTCATTTGAATAAATCTGTATTTGATCCTCAGGGGAGGTACACTAGAATATATATCTGTGTGTTGAAGTTGAAGCGTCGGAGTGTTCCAGTATCATATTCACTGGGATGGCAAGGAGCAGCCTATATATATCTTGCTCACCCAGTCCCAGTTATGTGTGAAGAAGGCAACACTGAAGAATCCAGATATTGTACTGGCATAGTGCCATGGTTTATCTGAGCTTAATGACCTGAAGTTGTACTTATTTGCAATTTCTATCGCTTCGAACGAAGTCAACACTAAGCGCCCAAATAAGCGCCGACGGGCCGAAAATGTTAGGGCTTGTTTGGATACGGAAGTCTCCGAGTGTCGTTCTGGCAATTGAATGGGAGAATTAACCGTAAACATCGATGACGCACGATCTCATTGAAGGCAAAAATCCAGGACAGCCAATCAGAATATATGCGGGGTAAGTGAATAGCATAACAGCGATCGAACGAATGAGAATGCGCTATATTTATTATATTAGATATCATATATGTAGTAGCAAATTATGTTCTTGAGCCGCTCAACTAATGAGAATGCTTTACATTTTGTTACATATAATGTGAACCGAGCTCATAAGGTTATACGTGATTGTAACATGAAGTCGAGTTCAAAAAGCAGAGCTTAAAGGTTGAGATCAACGTGTGAACACCCTAAAGCCACGATTCCATCTGTATTAAAGTATGAGCGTATATCGGCTGTAGGTAGATATAGGAAGCTCACTAAAGGAGTTATTGGTACAACAAACGACCTGAGCAGAGCTTTAATAATCGGTCAGGAAATGCTATCTTACATCAGGGGACCTATGAATTACATACCAAGACGAATCACTTGAGCCAATAACAGTCATAGGAGAGCAAGTGACCCCCACTTCTCCAGTGAGCGAGCCGACGATAATACCCAACACGGAGAGGAGACCCAAGAGTGAACTGGTTGGGCTACTAGCACTCTGAGTACTATCGCAGCACTGAAGGCTTCCTGTGTTGCATTGGTTGGACGGTGCGTTGTTTTGATGGGTTGGCGTGGCGGCAGCAAGGGTAACGAGGGTTGGTACGGCGAAGGCGAATATTTTGGCGAATTGCATGGCTGGGGTGTGTGGGAAGATTGTCAATCACGCACAGTTTTTATACCTTTCCATGGCTTCTTGAAGAGACTTGAACTACATTAAAGCTCTTGCAATCGATCTCTGTGCGCAGAAATACTGACCTCAGCACCCGGCGCCGCTAAGAAGGTGTGTCGAAGTTGGAGCAGAAAAGACGATGCTCTGAACGCCCAAAAATCTAGGCTTTCCACAATCTCATTCAAATCTCAGCGGTCCAAGAGGCGAACGCTGACAACGTGGCATTAACAACAACTAAAAATACAAGTTTCCTTTCGGCATTATGCGCACAATCAGGATCGCCCTGATTCGAAATTGACAAGAATCCTCCCCCGAGAACATCCTACTCCGACATTCTAACTTCATACGACGCTGTAAAGTCACACATAAGTAAGTACGATTTACGATCATTTTAGGAATCCTCCTCGTCATCATTGCACGGAGAACGAAATGGCTTGCTATTGATTCGGAGAATCTAAGCAGCCGTTCAATGTCCTCCTCACCAGAGCTATGAAGGCCTACACGCTAGACTATGTGTCAATACGGTCGGAAAATTTTGCCGAGCACGGTATAGCCATAAGTACGTCTGCAACCCACTGTTGGTCGTGTTTGTGAATCAAGTGAACAGGCGCGTATATGGGCGCTTACCGGACCGGGGCTATGCAATTTAGAGTGGCATATTCCTGTAGTACGCAGCGAATTTTGCTGTAGGAACCAACCGCGCCTAATCAGGCTATACTCAGACTGTGGTACAGCATATCTACCATGTTGAACACAAGTCAAACAAGCGTGGCGTCAAAATAAGTTCATGACGCTAAGCCCCACAGCATGAGCAGTCTCAAGGGCAAATATATCTCGTTCCAGAACAGACAAATTGACGGACACGGAGAAAGTAAACCTGTGTGTATGTAAAGTCGATTTGTACATTCGATTCTCAGTAACAGATTGAGAAGTCGACTGACCATCTTTGGAAGCATTTGACTGTCGTTTATTTATACATCTTCACCGCCGTACCTTCATTCATCCGACGAAATGAGAACACAGCAGTGAAACCATTTCAACTCCACTTCGACAGAGCTTCCGAGTGTATGTTTTTGTGTGGTTTGGAATTTACTGTAATATCGTCGTTTACCTCGCTGGGCTACTAAAGTCTCCTTGAACAATTATAGATAATCATGATATGTATAAAGCCTCGTCGAAATGACTGTTATTCTTTACTCAAAATCATCAGCATTTATTCAAGTAAACCAACCAACCAACTATATCCCAACATGCAATTCACTATGCTCGCCGCCTTCACATTGGCTATCGCTACTCTTGCTGCTGCCACTCCCACTCGTCGTCAATCCGATCAGTGCGTCACCGGCGCCGCCCAGTGTTGCCAAAGCACTCAGACCACCACTGCCGCATCCACTGACCCACTCTCAACAATCCTCGCCCTCTTGGGGATCGACCTTGGCTCGCTTACCGGAGATATTGGAGTGACCTGCACACCCATCAGTATTATCGGCGCGAGTGGCGGCGCTTGGTTCGTGAAGCATTCCCCGTCCCTCTCATTTCGTAATCTCATAAGAAATTTTGATTTTTCAACAGCTCTGCCAGCCCGCTCTGTTGCACCAACAACTCTTTCAGTAAGTACTCAGCATGTCAACCTTTCGAATGCAGCTGACAATTCATTGTATTTACAGATGGAGTCGTCGCTACAGGCTGCACCCCCATCGGCCTCAACCTCTAGGTTATCAATGACGCTCACCCATGCACGACAGACCTTGCCGTATGCGACTCTGAGCTCAGCATTGTGTACACATACATGACAGTTATCTATGAATTGGATGTGAACTTACTTATCAATCAATACACGAGTCAGATAAGCGCCAGATACACAGATGTTCTACTTGACTTTGCGATTCGGGTTGACTTGGTCGTCATCAATCTTGATGTTTTGAGATTAAAGAAGATCAGTGATATTACAGAAAGCTACGGATGTACAGCCTAAGAATACAAAAATGCAGGAGTGTACGCGGTACATGAAATGCGAGGGAATGAACGTGGCACGCAGCGTGAATGAATCGTAAATACGTTATAGGTATATGTAGCTCATCAAGAGGTATGGGTCATCATGCATCATCATCATGAATGCGAGGTACATAGAAGTGTAGATATCGCGATGGAACAGATTGGCTTGAAACGTGAACATGGCAGAGCAATTAGACACAGAGGCGAAAAGGAAGTCTAACGAGGGAAACATAACGATATCATTATAGGCCACAGACCTATATGTAGACCCCGACGCCAGCGATGACACGCACGCTCGCACCAGGGGCATATTCGTACTCATAGCCTGCGTTAGTGCGCGCCTGGACCTGAATACGCGTCTTCGTCGCGCGCGCTTTTGGCGTAGTATGCGCTACTGGTTTTGGGCCCTCACCAGGGAGCGTTGCGATCGTAATAGGGTGTGAAATTAGCACAGGCGATGGCGCACTAGTGCTTGAGCCTGGAGTTTTGGAATTGACTTGAGGATATTTGGAAGAGGACGGGCTAGAATTCCCGCTGTCAATGATTTTCGTGAGCTGGAAAACAGGGGTCGCAAATGGGAGGAGTTCAACAGTATACTAGAAGAAAATGGGGTAAATACAACATTCACAATTGAAGGCAGTGGGCTTGCGGTGACGCTCACCGAAACTCTGAACAGCGCGAAAAAGCATGATGGCTGCAACTCTTTCTCTAGATGGATCTCGCCTTCCAAAACACGGCGCGCTACACTTGACACAGCGCCGCCCTTGGAATAATGGGACGTGGCCCTTCCCGTGGCGTGTGCGTTGACCCACCACACCGCGCGCTCGACCTCCGCAATGTCCTCGACAATTGCAGAGGTGCTGCTATTGGCGGCAGCGGTTCCAGTGGCAGAGTGATCGTGGTATGTGACACGGCGGACGAGGCGTAGACATAGAGTCTGAGGTGTGGCGAGAACATCGAGCGCTTGTATATCAGTGCCTTCTACCGTGATGTGGCACGGGATTACTGCGCCACGCGTATAGGATTGCTGTAACGAATCAATGAATAAATTTCAAGCTAAAATATATAGCTTAGACGCTTACCGGGTTGGCAAGGGAAACCTAAGTAAATAAGGCGAACAACGGTGAGTCTATCTCTTGGGTAATATTGAAATAATCAGTACTCACAGTACATTGCAGCTTGACGCTGCGCTCCTTGAAAATCCTTCCTTGAACCATGGTCTGTCCCACAACAGTCCACCCAAGCGGGTCCACGTCAGGCGAGGGCATCCCCATCCCCGCTCCGTACGCAATGTTGCGCAAGGTAGATGTGGTTTGCTTGGGAGGCGCAAGCGCTGGCACGTAGACAACATGCGCGTGCAGCTTCGAGTCCGACCGGAGAATCCCATGCGTCATACGCAAGACAAGCTCATACTGCACGCTCACTTTCATATCCTTCTCTGTGAACGTTTGGGGAGCCGCGTTCTCATAAACATTAGTGACTCCTGGGGTGATGGCGTGCTGTGGGAAGGCGAAGGAGAAAGGCCATGAATACGTTCCGGAAAGCTTGCCCTCGAATTTCTTTGGACGTGAGGTATTCGAGTCCAAGAGCGGCGTTAGGAGCATCGCGCGAGGGTCGCCATGACCCCGCGTCCAGGAAGTGATAGGGTGCTCGAGGAACGTGTGTGAGCCGCCATCATAAGCGCTCGTTATAATCCGACCGCGCAGCTAACAAAACGAGCATAAACAGTGAGTTTTGGTTTATTCAAAGCCCGAAGAAAACGCACAGAAAGAGTGATCGAATTGATATTCATCGGCGTCTCCAAGTTCAAATCGAAAGATCCCTGTACCAAGTCCGCTCCCACATACTTGGGCACCCGTACTGCGCCAGTGCCTGCCGCAGACGTGCGACTATACACACGAAGCGTCGCGAACGGTGTCGTGCGTGTCCCGTTCCCATTCCTCATGTGGTATTCGTGCAATTGAGGCCCCGAACGGTTGCGCATCGAGTTAGGTGAAGAGACTCCGGGATGTGTACTGTATCTATGAGATGCTGACGAGGACCCATGTGGTGGTCGTGTACGGCGGCGTTGCTCGCGTTGTTCGGTGCGTGTGCGATTGAAGACACTTGAGTAGCGTGGAGGACGACGCGTATGACCCTCTTCGTGTTGTGGCGGAGGTGGCGGTGGTAGAGACTCGGTATGGGATATAGAAGAGGATGGAGAAGGGGTTCTATATCCCCCATTCTCTTCCAGCGGTAAAACGCCATCGAGTAAAGAATACCGAGGAGGTTCAGGGATGGGGCCGACAACGGTGGCAATCATGTTCAATAGCAGAAATTAGTGATACAGAGGCAAAGGGACGATTAAATTAGTGGGCTGATGAGGCGGATAGCGAGTTCAAAGCAGGACGAGGAGCAGAACAAAGAGGCGGAAAGGACGGGAAGGTGGGGTATCGACAGCACAGAAAGAACAGAAAGAGAGAAGAAAAGAAACTGCGGCCCCATATTCGTTCGAGATACTTATGTATCATGTAGTATCCTTGTCAGAGCAGCGTGATCGACCAAACTGTCGATGTAATTGTTCTTTGAGGTTCGTTATTATTAGTGACAATTATGCCGGCACCCACGGCATAACGAAAGATATGTCAATGTCTTTCGCAGACCTAGTCCAACTTGTACGCTGACCCACTATACCCACGCTACTCCACTTTCTTGTGTTGGCACAATAGGACGTATACCCATTCTGTGCGCAATATTTGCTTGGACCTGATGCTTCTATGGAGAAATCGAAGGCTTTTCATGCTATGGAGCAGCATAGCTTTCAATTCCCCGAATATTCACCCGAGCGACTTTGTAAACGAGGAGAATATTGGATTATAATGACCTACAGGGGCAGGGTATTCGATAAGCGCTGGTACAATCAGTCTCTACCTATAACCACAAAACGGGCATTTTTCCTTTCCCGTAAAACGATCGGGATGTCCCGATTAGGCCATCGTATGTCCTTTTTGGGGCAATTGAAAATATTCCTCCGTCCCTGTGATCGATCAGCGCCGTTCTATAACTCGAGAAATAAGCGCTCAAGTGCGACTTGAGTAGTCAGTGCTATGATCCGCAGTGGCATTACTACTGATCTCATGTCAAAAGACACAAGACAACTGCGAGTACCAGGAAAGGCAGGAAGAGCAGGAGGGACGGCTTTCGATTGTTCTACCCAAGGTTCTGCAGATATTCCGTGGAGCCCTCGGATCTCCGCTCTTTATTGTCTCAACGTCACTGGGCGCCAGTCCAAATATTATTAGCCCGAGTCGTTCGTACACAAAACGGATAGACAAAGCAGGTTGTCTTCTAGTTTCTGAATTCATGTGCATGGCTTGTATCAATCAACCGCAAAACAAGTGTGTATATTGAACCAGTACGTCCATCCAATTGTATTCGGGTTATAATTAAAACATCACCAGATGAAATACTCGTATCATTTAGGGAGAAGACGGTCACTAGCGGACAAGTATTGAACACAAGATATTTTAGTCGTAGCACTTGACTCGCTGTCCTCACGGTTTCGCGTCAAAACGTATCAACTGCAGTGGTTGTAACTCTAAAATGCGTGATAAAATTAAGATGGTGAGATGAGTGTCCTGGTGTCCTAATGTACAGTAAGGGCGTATTATACAAATAGGTTACAGTAATGCGTAAGGTGTGGTATTCTCTAAAAGAGCTTGCACGAAAACAAAAAAAATGAAGCGTTCCAGAAATCTACGCAGGTACCAGAAATCTACGCAGGTATGCAATTATGAAGCCTGCATTTTGATTTTATGGGCAGCAAGCTCATCTTGACGATCACGCTCTTGTTGTTCAATGAGATCCCTCCATGAGTGATCCTGGTTGCCCTGAGAAGTGAGAGTGTTGTCACGGTCAGCTCGTGCGCTAAACTGGTGCATTAAAAATACGACGTACCTCACTGGCTATGTCGAGTCGGCGAGCGTGGGTGAGAGCACCAGCAGCGATAAGGAGACCGATGGTGAGACCTTGGGCCCACATACGGGCTTGGACGATCTTCTGCGGATAGGTTTGGTATCTGTCGGGCAATGCGTGAGGAACGGAAACATGCAGAAAAGAGCACCGGAAACGCACTTTTGACGAGAAATGATGGCGCCAGCGAGAGCTAGACTGCCGGCCCAGCTGCCCATGATGATGCTGTATTGATGGCGGAATGACCAGTCTCCGATCTTTTCCTTGAGAGGCAGCTTGTCCCACTTCTTGGCGGCTTCGAGTTCCTTGTAATCCATAATGCGAAGACCTTCACCTTCCCTGCGGTATGAGTCAGAAAACATGCCAATGCTCCGAGTCAAGGCTGCGACTCACCATTGGGATCTGTCATATTCCAGTCCACGGCGCTCGGCCTGAATGGAAAGACACGGTGCGACGATGATAATCAGCCCCAGAGTTTTCAGCGACAGAGGAAGATTGCGGTAGGCAGGGAATCGATGGTGGGCCCAATAAGAACCGGCGAGTGCAACAGCACCACTGCCTAAAGCGCCTTCAATAGCACCTCGCCTGGATGCGGCGGCGTGAGCCTTGAGTTGTTCCTGGTCAGCGAGCTTCATAATGGGAGATGTGTTATGTGGGTTGTGTAGGACCCGGGGGAATGTGAAGAATTCCTATATGTTTGTCTGGGCTTATAAGAGGAGAAAGAGTGGCTGTTCTAGAACAAAGCCCATGACCTCATTGGTCAGAGCAATTCGGAATAACCCATCTGATCAGGTAAGCCGCATGATACTCGTCCACGAAACTCCCCGCCCGCTTCCGTGACTACCCGCTCTCCCAGTAGGTTGACCGGTCCGCCCCGCTCAATGTGAAAGCGCGTACGATGTATATTGGTAACGATGGTATCTACTACATGAGTTCAATCAACAGGAATATATGCTACGTAAGGATCGGACTAGCTACGAGGGGCTCACGCAGGTGTTCGAACACGGACTAGTTCAGGTTCGTGGGTTGGGATTTGCGGAACAGACTGGATTGAAAAGAAAGACAGACAGTAACAAGGATAAGAGCAGGAGATACAATTGAAAACGAGGCAAGAAAAAAAAGGAAACGATTGACAAAATAAATTCCCTCCACGGCAGACAATCTGCAGACCCCTTGTTAAAAAAAATCGACCAACACGGCGAGAGGAAGCTGACAGAAAACATGGAAGCTACAATGGCAATCAGAAATGGTCCACGGTGAACGTCCATGTTCCAGTTTTGATGTCGAAGTCTTCAAAGTGTGTATCCCTCATGTTTCTTAACTTCTTTAAGTGTTTGAGTTCGGCTGGATGTGTTGGGTCGGTAATAGGCTCGCGCGTCGCCTTGTCCAGCGTCCAGCATCGCTCCAACGACATGCGTGCCTTTACATTGAGGCCTGAACCTGGCAATGGCTTGTCTGCCTCATCGCTATCCGGATACACGCTGCACTCCTTGTCATCGAATCGGACGACGTCACCAAGGAGGGCAGTCAATTTAGGCAGACCCGTCAGATCCACAGGCTCCAAGAATTCAACCTTCCCATATCCTTTACGCCCAACGATGAGCCCTTGATATGAAGAGAGCTGGTCATAACCAGCCTTCTTGAGGACCGATAGATCAGGCTTCACCCAGTAATCGCCCTCCTCGATTTCCGTTGCTTTTTTGGGCTCTTCCGTGGCATCCACTGCAGGAGCTGACACCGACGGCTTTGTCTGAAGGTTGCTAGGGCTTCGCTGCGGTTGCGAGTGCGATGAAGTGCGCGGAGCCGGTGTAGGCGAATCCTGAGCCTGCGGTGCGGCAGCCAGCGCTGCATCCTTTTCTCGCGAAGCAACGCTCAAAGCAGGACTAAAAGTAACCTTGCCTGCCCGCAAACCACCTGGGCTACCTGATTTCACAAACAGCTCCGTTGGCTCCACCTTCTTTTCCAATATAACCTTCTTCACACTATGCCGACCACCGCTTCCAAGAGCAGGACTTCCGCTGCGACCCAGGAAATCAGGTCCAACCGACGCCGAGAAACCATCAGCCCTGCTAAGAGACAATGCATTGGCTTTCCCAGAAGTGAAGGATATACCGCTGGGGCTACCACTCTGAGATGACGCCAATGTAGATGATGATCCAAAACCACGGAGTTTCGAATTGGCAGGTGTATAACCCAATTGCACACGAGGTATGGGAGAGCGAGTGGGCATATCGAGGAAGAATCCAGCCTTTTTCTTCATCCCGTCCTGATTCAGGTCTACAATGCGTGGTCCCGGTGGCAGCATCGCAAAGATGGGCAAGTTTTCGGCGATGGGTTGGTTAATGGACGCCGTCAATGTGCCTTGAGCGCCAGCGTTAGCTGCAGATGCACCGAACAGACCTGTGGACATATTTTGGCCGCCAGACAAGGAGTTTCCGAGTACAGATGCTCCAGGTTTGTTTCCGAATAATGAACTCGTGTTAGCTGATTGGTTGAATGTGTTCCCGAAAAGAGAAGTCTGTTGAGGCTGAGTTGCATTTGCCTGGGTTTGACCTGGGATACCAAAGAGCGTAGCGCCGGTCAGAGGCTGAGCAGGCTTATTGAATATGTTTCCAAAAAGGCTGGATTGTTGTTGAGGTTGTTGCCCTTGTTGCTGTTGCGGCTGGGGTTGCTGTTGTGTGTTACCGAACAAGGAGGATCCCGCATTCGTGTTTCCGAAAACCGATGGTGTTGTTGTTTGCCCTCCACCGAACACTGCATGTGGGCGTTAGTTATGGGAGATTTGAATATCAATCACTTCGCCTACATGAATTCGTCTGGCCTTGTTGCTGTTGTTGAGGCTGCTGCTGCTGTTGGCCGAACAAGCCATTACCAAAGAGAGATGTCTGTTGGACGGGTTGCTGCTGCTGCTGCTGTGGCTGCGTAGCACCAAAAGTGCCAAATGGCGTGGTAGCTGGCTGAGTAGCAGCCGGAGTACCAAAGACAGAAGGCTTGGCGAGTGCATTGCCTAGAGAAGAATGAACAAATGCAGGAAGCATAGGAAATTACCATCAGACATACCAAAGGACCCAAACGCCGACTGATTGGCAGCAGGTTGAGTGGCACCAAACAAGCCTGTCCCTTGACCTGGTTGCTGTGGTTGAGTAGCACCGAACGCTGAAGTAGTAGCAGGGTTTGCGGTACCGAAAGCACCAGTTCCAGTCGCTGACTTGACGGTTAGCCAAGAGGTCTAACAAAAAATGAATGAGAAAAACTTGCCTGTGCCAAACACAGAAGGTTTAGCGGCAGTACCAAAAGCTCCGCCTCCGCCAAAGATACTCGTCTGCTGCTGCTGAGGTTGCTGAGGTTGCCCGAATGTTCCGGTGCCACCAAAGGCATTTGTTTGCTGAGGTTGTTGGGGTTGTGCCTGACCAAAGGCACCAGTTCCTCCACCGAAAACGGAAGTGCTTGCTGCGGGTTGGGCAGTATTTTGAGCGCCGAACGCACCAAATGCAGGAGCAGGGGTTGTATTAGTCGCAGCACCGAACAAGCCCGTGGCTGGCTGAGTGGTTTGTCCGAATAAATTTGTAGATGCAGCAGGCTGAGCACCACCGAATGCTGATGGTTGGCCAAATGCTCCCGTAGGTGCCGATGCTATTTTTCTGCCTTGCGCGTAATCTTGAACTCGCAATTCCTGGAGCAGATTTAGGTAAATTTATGGCGGAAAGTAAGAAAAAGGCTGACCTCAAATGAATATCCTGCGTAATTGGGCATGCAAACGATTGATTGGTAGTGCGTGGTCGAAGTTTGATCTTTGTCGGTAGTTGGCTGGTACGTTGGAGTAGAAGTTCCAGTGGTCACAACCGGATGGGTTGTACCAGGTATCGTAGCTGCTGTTGTAATTGTTGTCAGATACATAGAATAGAGTAGGGGAAGAGAGAAAGAGAGGAAGAAATCGCACCAGCGGGGGTAGACCCGAAGGTCTTGTTCGCATTGTTGAACAAAGAGTTTGTTGCGCCGAACGCACTGGTGGTAGCAGGTGCAGCAGGCTGCCCAAAGACGGAAGTCGTTGTATTGGCAGCATTACCTGTAGGTTGTCCGAACGCGCCTGTTCCGCTGCCACTGAAAGCGCTGGTACCGCCCCCAAACGCGCCAAATCCTCCAGCAGGCTTCGCCCCAAAAGCGCCTCCAGAATTAGTGGTGCTCGTTCCACCAAACGCGCCTGTGTATGGTGTTAGCTGCTGCCGTCCTGAAGTGAGGGACGAGGGTGCCATACCAAATGCGCTGGTATTCGTGTTCGTACTGGGAGCACCAAGATTGCCAAACATTGGATTGACCTGAGGTTGTCCGGTCTGCGCCTGATTCTGCTGCTGGGGTTGTCCAAAAGCACTTGTAGATCCGAAGGCTCCGAGGAAGTTAATAACGCGTTTTGTGAGTCAAGAGGGAAGTGATCACTCACCATTATTCGGTGTAGTCCCAAACGCAGATGGCTGCCCAAATGCACTGGTTTGCTGAGGCTGTTGCTGCTGATTTTGCTGTGGAGTTCCCCATGATGATCCGAACATATCGACTGCAGATGGTGGTCCAAGGACAAAGTGGCGCTGTCGCTGTCCAGCACAGTGGTCAACGTTCTTTGTGTTCGGTCAGAAATTCAAGCCCAAGTCATTTCAGGCTCCGCCGATGATGTCTTCCCACACTTTGATAGCCAGAGCACGTGCACAATTTTTTGGATCCTCCCAATTTGGACTCTGATCAAGAAACCGTTAACGAGTTTTCTCCACTTCAAAGCCATTTCCCTCAACTATGCCTGACGGATCAGGAAGAACCAAACCACCTACCTCGTTCAATACTCTTGAACGCGAAAAATCGTTCCGAACTCCTGCAAAAGACGGCTCAACGTACAGCATTCTCAATGAATTTGTAACACCACACATCGAGTCCTTCAACGCTCTATTTGACGATTCTGGATTGCCTGCCGGAGATGGAGATGGTCGGGGGTTACTTAACTTGGCTCTCAAGGATATTGGCGAACGTGTTGTATTTGATGGAAATGGACGCGCCGATTCGGAAAGCGGGACGGATGGGTGGGGGAATCGGATGAGAGGTTAGTGGTCTGAGTATGTTGTTGCTTTCGTCCTTACTCTGTCTTTAGTCTGGATTGACCAAGTCACGATCGCTCGACCAATGGTTCCCGACAAAGATAGGACAGCCACCGAGAGGAAAGTTTATCCATCAGAGGTGAGTACCTTGGCTTCCTATACCAGAGTATACGAATTAATCTTGATTTTTCAGGCGCGCGAACGGTTGACTTCATACCGTGGTCGTATGACAGTTAAAGTATGCTGGACCGATATCTCAGGTCAACAGCACGATACAATGAAAGATTGTGGTCTAATACCTATCATGGTTCGAGTACGTCGATTTCATATTCTCCAACTTAGAAATTCTAATACATTGTTGCAGTCAGTAAGGTGTAATCTCCGCTCTATGTCATCTGCAGACCTAGTACGGCATCATGAAGAACCAGAAGAATTTGGCGGCTACTTTATCATCAACGGGAACGAGCGTCTAATCCGTTACCTCATCCTGCCCCGCCGAAACCATGTCATTTCATTAATCCGACCCTCATTCACAAATCGAGGCCCCTCATATACCCCTTATGCCGTTCAAATTCGTTGCGTTCGTCCAGACCAAACGAGCGTTACTAATACCCTTCATTATCTCCAAAACGGCAGCGCTATGCTACGATTTACATGGCGAAAGCAAGAATACGTTATACCCATCATGCTCGTACTAAAAGCTCTCGTAGGCGCCTCCGACAAAGAAATATTCGAAGGAATTATGATGCAAGACTTCGAAAACACGTTCTTGTCCGATCGTGTTGAACTTCTATTGAGAAGTTTCAAGATGTTTACTATGCACACTGGCGACCAATGTCTTGAATATCTGGGAGACAAGTTCCGTGTAGTACTGAACCTCCCTGATGATTGGTCAAACGCTGCTATTGGAACTTGGCTATTAAAGAAAATGGTCTTGGTACATGTAGAGTCACCTCGAGACAAATTCAGAATGCTTCTGTGAGTTTACACCAACTAAGCACCGTACCATTCATTAACACCTCTCAGATTTATGCTCCAAAAACTCTTTTCTGTAGTCTCCGGTGCTTGTTCTGCAGACAATCCGGATTCCCCTCAGCACCAAGAAGTCCTACTTCCAGGCAGTCTTTACGGAATGATCATCAAGGAACGGATGGAAGAAATTTTGAACAATATCCGGAGCACTATCTCAGCTGATGTCAGGAACGGTGTCGCCGTCGATTTCAATGATAGTAAGGGATTTTGTACTCTATCATCGCGTCACTGCTAAATTGTGTATATAGAACGCTACTTCGCAAAGGTTTTGTCGAAGGTAAACTTTGACATCGGCGCCAAGTTGTCTAACTTCCTCGCAACAGGGAACTTAGTGTCTCCGACAGGTCTCGATTTGCAACAAGCGTCTGGATTTACCATCATCGCTGAAAAGCTCAACTGGCAGCGTTATATCAGCCATTTCAGATGTATTCATCGTGGTGCTTTCTTCGCCGAATTGAAGACGACTACTGTCCGAAAGTTGTTGCCTGAAGCCTGGGGTACGTTCTTGCTCCACGATGATATTTATGCCTGCCTGACGTTTGTGCTAGGTTTCTTATGCCCCGTGCATACACCTGATGGTTCTCCTTGTGGTCTTCTAAATCATTTGTCGAGAACATGTCGCATCGTCACCAGCCCCCTCGCCGTAAACCACATTCCTGCACTCTTAGCAGCACATGGCATGACCCAACCTTTTGCTGCGGTCGATGGCCGCAAAAATATATGCGTGCAGCTAGATGGTCGCGTCATCGGGTGGGCAAGGCCGGAGGTTGCTGCCCAACTTGCTACAAATTTGCGAATATGGAAAACGGAAGGGAAGATGGACGTCCCGTTGGACTTGGAGATTGGGCTAGTACCTGAATCAAAGGGTGGCCAATACCCTGGCTTGTACTTGTTCTCAACAAAAGCCCGTATGATGAGGCCTGTCAAATATCTTGCAAACGGTCGCGACGACCAAGTTGGCCCATTTGAACAAGTCTACATGGATATCGCTTGCACCCCCGAAGAAATTGAGTCATACAATACTCACGTAGAACACGACCCCACAAACTTTTTGTCGATTCTTGCCAACCTTACACCATTTTCCGATTTCAACCAGGTAACGTTCGCGTTTAGCTCCCAACGATGATACAGTACTCATATCACGCAATCCCAGTCTCCACGTAATATTTATCAGTGTCAGGTATGCCTATCTACTTTCTAGCATCGTATACTACACTAATTCTTGAAAAGATGGGTAAACAAACTATGGGTACTCCCTCAACGGCTCTGCAGCACCGAACAGATAATAAATTGTACCGTCTCCAAACTGGCCAATCGCCAGTCGTTCGCCCCGCTTTGCACAACACATATGCTATGGATTCTTTCCCTAACGGCACCAACGCTATCGTCGCTGTCATCTCATATACAGGTTATGATATGGAGGACGCTATGATTCTCAACAAATCAGCTCACGAACGCGGTTTTGCGTACGGAACAGTCTACAAATCTTCGACGGTCGACTTGAAGGACATGCGAGGAGCCTCTAAAAGCTCTACGCCCTCCTTACATTTTGGTGTTGGTAGAGATATTCCTTCATCTGAGGAGAAAATGCACGAGTGTTTTGAGTCCATTGATTTCGATGGCTTACCCTTTATTGGCACGAGGCTTACAAGTGGTACTATCATGGCAGCTTATATCGATGACACCTCGGGACGGACGAAATTTGTCAAATACAAAGGAGACGAACTGGCGTATGTTGACCAAGTGCGGCTTCTAGGTCAGCTTTGATCTTCACTTGTGATTATACATTCCTTGCCTAAACCTTTTCTAGGTAACGACGCTGGCGATAGTGAACTTCAACAAATTCACCTGACACTGCGTATAACCCGTGCACCTGTCATCGGCGACAAGTTCTCATCGCGGCATGGACAAAAGGGAGTATGTTCGCAGAAATGGCCTGCCGTCGATATGCCTTTCAGTGAGAGCGGAATGCAACCGGATGTTATTATCAACCCCCATGCCTTCCCATCTCGTATGACTATTGGCATGTTAGTCGAGAGTATGGCAGGCAAAGCGGGCTCTATGCACGGTATCGCTCAAGATGCCACGCCTTTCAAGTTAGTGATTCTCGCCGAATCATGCTCGATATTTAATTGATCATCAATTCGTAGATTCACCGAACAGGATACAGCTATTGACTATTTCGGCAAACAGCTCGCAGCTGCTGGCTACAACTACTACGGAAATGAACCAATGTATTCTGGTATCACCGGACAGGAATTCGCAGCAGACATCTATATCGGAGTTGTCTACTACCAACGTCTGCGACACATGGTGCTGGATAAGTTCCAAGTGCGTACTACTGGTCCTGTTGATCCAGTGACGCGTCAACCCGTAAAAGTAAGGATTTTCACTGGCAACATCTTAGCAATACATATCTAACGAGCTTATGTCTGAATAGGGTCGCAAACGTGCAGGTGGTATCCGTTTCGGAGAGATGGAACGCGACGCTCTAATCGCACATGGCACATCTTTCCTCCTTCAAGACAGATTGATGAACTGTTCAGATTACTCGACTGCGTGGGTATGTCGAACTTGCGGGAGCCTCATATCCCTTGGCTACGAGGATGTTAGCCTAGGCGAGATGGTTGTCGGCAAAACTGGCTCTTTGAAGCCTACAGGGCCTGGAGGAGAGTACTGTCGGGTGTGTAGAGCAGCTGCGGAACAACAAGAGGAGCTCGAGCGACGAGCATTGGCGACAGGCCAAAACCTGCAACGCGCGCAGGCCGATGTCCGAGTGGCAATCTCTTCTCAAAATTTGCTCAAACGAGCATCAAAAGGCGGCGAACTCGATGTCGTCGCCGTACCATACGTTTTCAGATATCTATGTGCAGAGCTTGCGTCGATGGGTATTGCCGTATCATTGGAAGTAAAATAGTGTTTTCGTGATCTTTATATTGTCATTGTACGCCACTTCTATTTTCTCTCATCATTTTGTTATATGCACTGGGCACGCAATTCTCGAATAAGCATTGGTACACACGAGCTGCTGCACATTATACATTGATCACAATCCAACCACAAATTACAAAGGGAGTGAAATAGACTCGCGGGCCACGAATAAGAAAGGGGCGGGCTTCCAGCAGTCGGCCTGTTATATATTATACTTAATAAAAAAAATAAATCCGAAGGGTGAAGGAGTTCAAAAGATGGTATATGGTATACGCGCTTAAAATTTTAAGCCCTGAGAACCATTTGAACAGGGATAGAAGATTTTTCAGGCAGAACGTCGAGGCTGTTGGTGGCGTTACTTGGCAACCCTTCAATGGGCTGCGAAATTAGCTGGTGGTCCTCGTCGGTTTCAGAAGGGATCAAACCACCCAGAAACAGCTCAACGAGCGAACCCTCTAACGATATATCAGTAACAGCAGGTGGCGTATGTTTGACCACAGAAGGCGTCGGAGACGGGTATGGAGCAACCTGGGCTTTTGGTACTCTGGGTATGCCGTTTCGGGTCAAATACATATCGAAGATCAAACGGCACTCGTCAGCCGTCGTTGCACTTGCTATGAGGCGTTGCATGTCTCGGACGTCACTTTCTGAGATAGCAGGAGGCGGTGGTGGCGTTGCGACCACTGGTACAACAGCTGGAACAACAGTGGGTACGGGCTTACGGATAGGAGGACTTGGACTTGAGAGAGCACGGGTGGGTGTGACGGTGTGTGAGTCGCTGATTGCGTCCTTGTGAGTTCTCTCGGATTTGATGCTGCCATTGCCATTACCATAGACATGGGTGGGTGACTGCTGCCGGTAGACGGTCCTCTCCGAAGGTTCCCGTGGGTGAATGGTGGGTGTAGTTACAGGTGAAGGTGAAGCAGAAGGAAGTGATCGTTCAGTGATATGTCTTTCTGAGGTCGGTGAGTTTCGAGATATATTTGTTTCTTGATAAGGTTTTCGCGACAAGTTACGTAACGACTTATTTTCGTCCGATGATTCGTGTGATTGAGAAGGTGAAGAAGGTGGAGAGATAGGGCGAGGAGGGCGTGGAGGGATGGGTCGGTTTGCCAACGAAGACAGCGTGCTATATGACGACTTGGAGTTGATGGAGTTGATGATGGGCGGCCGTGGGGGAGTAGCTGGTATGATAGGCTGAACAGTCCTTGGCGGATCAGAGGATACTTTTGTTTTCTCTGCATTGCCTAGATTCAGTTTGGAAATCATTCTTTGCAATCGTCCGACTCCTTTAGGTTTGGAAGAATCATGAGGTTTGTAGTCCGGCGGTCCTTCTGCCATGAAGTCCATTATGTCCTTTGCCTCTCTAGAAACCGGAGGTTCTGGAGGGCCTTCAGCCAAAAAGTCCATCAACTCGCGTGTTTTTGCTGATACTGGTGCAGGGTTGTGTCGCTTGGGTGTAGACGGTGAACGAGGTTGCGGGCGCACCGGAGCCGAAGGAGCTTCTTCCTCGTCGCCATCAGACCCATTCATAACATCGTCCAAGTCCAAAGAGTCTCTGTTACGCTGCCTGACTCGTGTGCGAGGAGGGAAACCATTGTTGCCGTTGGTGGGCGCCTTTCGGAAATCGCGACTTTGAACCATATCCTTAGGGGTTACTGTATTCACGAGGGGAGAAAAAGAAGACGGTGCTGCAGTTATAGAGGCGTTGCGGCTAGGCTTGCGAGACTGGGAACTGGGAAGGCTGGCCGATGTCGAGACAGAACGAGAGCGAGTGGGGATAGGTGGAATAATAGATGATGCAGTGGGTGGAGTAGCAACGCTTGCCTGACGTGCACGTCCTTTGGGAGACGGTGCGTCCTCGTCGTCCTCGACAATGGCGTCGACGTGGCGGGGAGAACTCTTCTGGATGTTAGTGCGAGAGGCAGGAAGCAAGTCCAGTTCGGGTTTCGAAGCGAGTTGTGTTCCTGGCCGCCGTGTTCTTTGATCTTTTTCTTGTTTGTACACCTTCAGATGGGAACAAAGCGTAAGTATGGGTGACTAAGCCAAGCAGCATGCTTTTTATTACCTCCATTGTCCGCAAACGGTCAGGAGTTAGGGACACCTTCATGGTCGCGGTGGACCGCATCAAATCATCGAACTCTCGAAGCATTTCGGCATCCTGGTTGCGCGAGATCATCATTTTGTCAGAATTTAGCTTGGTATGCAACGAGGGGACTCACTTCAGCGGGATTGGATATGTCGTCGTCTTGAAGAGCCCTCGATATATCGCTCCTCAACGACGCAGACCTCTTGTGACTACTCTGTGAATCCGCCTCAGGGGGGCCCTTACTGTTAGCAAACATTCTGATAGCTTTGGACTTTTCAAAAGACGCTCTTGACCCAGAGGTAGGAGATGCTATTTGAATGCCGGTCAATTGACCTTCCGAGGATTGTCGAGAACGGGCACTGGATGGTGGAATTGAAGCCAGGTCTTGCTGGGGAGAGGACGTGCGAGATATCGAATTTCGGTCACTTCGTGAGAACGACCTACTCCTTCGTGGCTTCGGTGCTTTAGACATTGTTTCTATCTGTTCGTAAACTACATGTCGAAGACATGTAAGTTTAAAGTCAAACGGTAGCGATGAAGCGACGCGCCTTTCATAGTCCTGAAGAGTCCGTATATCGAATCATCTTCACATAACGCGACAAATAAATCATTGACGGTAGCATTTGTGCGACTACTGTCACGAGCAGCTACACGGCCTACGTTAGAGAGGATATGCCTGCGAAAATGAACTGTCAACTGTGGAATACGGAATGTGCTAGTAGCCGAAGACGTACTCGCACATAGATCTTCATATTCGGAAGGTGCGATTAGCATCCCTACTCGATTCAAGTTCGCTATAGACTCACTCAAGAATCGCGGTCAGATACAGCGCTGCAGGGTCCAAAAGCGCGCTCTTTGGAGGATGGGGATGAAGTTTCCCGAAGGTTTCATTAATGCGGCTTTCGGCGTTGGGATCCTCGTCCTGTTCATTCAACGTCGAATACGCCTCGCATTTCAAACGCAAGAGCTGTAAGAGAATGATCGTCAGAGATGGATGTTATAGAAAACCTTTGGCACATACCGAAAATGCCCATTGCAAATGAAAGGTGCGAGTATCATCATCAACAACAGCCTTTCCTTCCGTTCGCTCCCAATATGCTCTCAATTCTACTTCGGCCTCTAACAGAGCTTCTTTGCCAAGACTGGTTGGCAGCAGACTGAGCAAGCTAGCGCGGAGTTTGTCTGGGGAAAGCGAGGAGGACGTGCTCAGAATCTTGGAAAGAAATTCATCAAGTAGAACATTGATAGCACGTAGCGCCTCTGGCTTGAGCTTTATGGGACGGATGTCGGAGAGAATGACATCCGCAGAATGGGAGGAGATGAACGAGGGACCGCCGTCAACGACGACCATTGTCGCGGCAGGGAAGAACGGAGGACGTGCACTGAAGTCTGAGTTTGCTGCTTAATGTGAATGACCGAAAACAGAATTCTTCTCAGGAATATGATTGATCTTTCTAGGGGTATCATAGACATGCGGATCCATCAAAAGAATCGCAACTATCCTCTTTATGAATATATACATACAATGCTCATATGTGCCAAAAGATAACAACAGATCAAGCTAGAGAACGACGTTGGACGGTGGGCCCTAGGAAGTAACTTCTGTCAACATGTCTTCCACCACGTCTTCATCACTGCTGTGCTCCTGACGATGCGGAATCATATCATTCGACTCGGTGGCCCCGTCAAATGTTTCAACTTTGATGGCGCCGGGAAGAAGAGTAGGAGACGATATCTTTGGCGTGCGAGCTTCAGCACTATGATCTTCATCCGCCGCGCCTGTGGTGTCTCCCTCCGGTGCCCATAACACAAGGCCTTCATCGATCATTTTGGTTACGCTCTCGGAATCGAGATCGTCGAGATGTAGGTCCACTTCTCGCGAGAGATACGAAGAATACCGTGTTGAGCGAGCTTTGATGAACTCATAATTGTGGCCCGGAACTATTGGCTTCAAAACGGGTCGTGCTGTCTTCTTTGGTCGCTTGATCGGCTTTTCTTGATCTGAATGGACGATATTATGGACCACCTAGGGTAGTGTAAGCATTGAAAACACCATATGAAGGAAAGACCAAAGAAAACTGACCAATTGGCATAATACTTGATGGCGCGAAGAGGAGATATTTGCAGGTTTCACTAACTCAGTCACAAAAGTATAAGCTGGAACAACCCCAGGTACCGACGGCGGTTCTGCAATATTGGATTCAGAGAGTTCCACTGATGGCTTGAGCTTTCCCTTGGAATGCTTTGCATTGAAATGCTTCACTAGCTGTGATGCGGTCCTAACAGATTCAATGCAACCTATCTTACCCCCATCAACACATTTTCAGCGATGAACGGAATAAATTCAATATTCACCCTGGTATGCACATCTGATAGGTTGTAGTGCATGTGTATCCAGATGGGAATCCTTGAACGCGCATCGTCGACCACATTGCGTCCAACGGCAAGTGAAATAGGACTAAGAGAAGAGCTTCAGCTTATATAGTATAAAAAACGACAACAATACGCGACAAACATTGTGTGTCTTCGGTTTGGGTCTGTGCAGACGGAGATGTTTGACCAGTTTGTCAACAGAATTTAGAACGATATTACAGCCGTCCCATCGACAAGATAATGGCTGGACCCGCGAATAGGTCAGCCGTAGGGCCTCCCTTTCATTTGCATCTAGTGGGCATACGGGTTTAGAATCAAGATAGTTGGATGAATGACGGTAGGAAACTCACCAACAGACGAATCGCGCATATATGCGTCCGAGGCAATGTAATCCAGCTCTGAATCATTCAAAAGAACTTAAATTGATTTCTTAGTATTTTTTATCGGCATCACACACCTTCCTCCCTAATAACTGATGTAGCTACTGAACTCGAACGGGTTCGCAGACTCTGAAACTTGTTTCTGGCCACCTCCGTATCTGATGACCCCGCCTCTTGCATCCGCAGATGTCGCCGGATAGCCTCACTAGCCTTTGGCAGCAGCACACAATATAGAATCTCCCGTGCCTTGCCACGCTTCTTTGCACTTTGGGAAGTAGGTGGTAAGCCTGGTTCAGGCGATCGGATAACCGAAGATGTAGGCGATGGCAAGAATAAAGGCTGAGTTTCATGAGTTGGTTTATTGTGTTGTGTCAGTTGGTCGTATTTGAAAGAACCGCTTGGAATTGACGGGAAGCCCGTCACAGGTAGTGTAAGGAGGTGAGCATACGGATTGGAAGCTAACGTATCTGGTGTCGACGCCACTACTGGAGAGGTGGTCATAGGGAGTACAAACTGTGATAGTGTTGGCAAACTGGAGAGTTGTGGGTTGCTCGTTAATTCTAAGTTATCTTTCATTGGTAATGCAGTATTCGCGGGAGCCGTGGTTGACTTATTCTGAACAGCTGGGACTGCCGCCGAGCTTTCATAAGGTTTGCTACCCGTTGCGAGTGCTGCAGAAGGGGCAGTTGCTGTAGCAGGAAGTGATGACGTCGCTGGGTCAGACCTCGTATGTGTTTGCACAACAAGCTGGTTGAACTTTGATGTTTCGATTGGAGTGAGAATAGGCACTGTAGCGGCAATCGCAGGAGTAGGTTGTCGACGCTTGAGGGCGTCATCTGAAGTCTCTGAACTCGATGAAGATGCAGCTGCTACGACGGGAGACAAGTGTGTGGAGTTCAATGCATTTGGGAGACGCGGAACATCAGTACTCTTCTCAAGAGAATTAGAAGAATTTTGAGATGGTTGAGCAGTCAAGAATGACCCGGATGGAGTAGCTGCAGAGGTAGCTGTGTTAGCCACGCTGCTGGAAACCATTGGCATGTCATCCTTGACTACTGGTATTGAAGAAAAGACCGAGTAAGCGGCTGCCGGAGGCTGAGTGACTGGACTCGCAACCTTGGCTCCTTGATCTAATGTAAGAGGTGAAGTCATTGCCAGCCCACCCTGTTGTGTCCCTGGAGCATTTGGTTCATGCCTTTTTGCAGGTTGTTCGGGACTTACTGACTCGAAACTTGGCCGAGCACGTTTTCCCAGTGCGAATAAAATATGCTTCGTAAGATGTTTCTTGTCAACCTGACTGGGCAGAGGTAGTTTCTGAGACAGTCCGGACGGAACAGCCTCAGGGCGCTTCCCCCCTTGAGCTACTGGGGTAGTCACAGCAGGTTGTGTAGAATGCGGCTCGCTCGACGGGCGGGTAGAAGACGAGGGTGCAGCATGATTGTTGTTTGTGGCATTCGAACGGACTGGAGCAGGCGGTACGACCATCGTCTGATTCCTGCTGGTCGTTGCGGAAGAAGCTGAAATAGCATTTTGTCGACTTTGAGCATTGATGACCTGGGCAAGACTATTTCCACTATGTGATTCCTTGACAGCGAGACCTTGAGTAGTAGGTTTGGTTGCATGAACTCCACGGTGAGAACCCGAAGCCGTTGTAGTAGGCAAAGATGCGGAAGATGGATTTGGATTTGTTATAGCGGGTGAGCGTGTGTTGAGAGCTTTATGAGAGTCTAGGGCGACCAATTTTGCATTCTGCGCTAGGGCGACAAAGAATTTATCAATTTCATTAGTTCTGGCATATCGGGTGCTTCCAGGTTCCCATGGAACATAAATCCAAGTTTGAGGATTCGGTTCCGTATCCTTGTATACATACATCGTTTCGTGCAAACGGTCTCTCGTCCCTGGACGAGCGGTGAGAATCCAATTCTCCAGGTGCTTGCGAAGAGCTCCAATTGCCTCGGGAGTTATGTCCAGAAAAGGAACACCCAAATTATCGATGTAGGGGAATTGTCCGCGAGTTTGTGAATTGCGGGTTTGTGCCGTATCTGCAGTTGCGGGCGTGGGTTTCGCGGCAACGACAGTGACAGTTTGGGCACTCATACGTGATGAAGAGTTATGCTGATACTGGGTTAGTAACAGCCTGCAATATACTGGATAAACATACAGTAGGAATGGATACCGCTCGGTCTTTCGGGTCATTGCCCACGGGCATCAATGGTGAAGCAGATTGCTAATGAAATATTGAATATGCAAGTTTCAGAGATCTTAGATATACGCACAGCTGTATCGATGACCGCTTGTCTTTTAGAAGTATTTCCAGTCGAACCTCTCGTGCTTGTATTAGGCTGTATGGATTGACCTTTGAACACAATTCAGAACCTTGAAATGAGTCATACCAATGAACCACTGACCATTCGAGTGCTGGTAAGACGGAGCTCCAGTATTTGAGGCGACTAGATTGATGGGGGAAGTGTAAGGCCGATAATTGTCGGCTGTGTCTTGCACGGACATCTGGCGACCCGTTTGATTTGCAAACAATGTTCCCACTGGCGGAGCAGCGTACAAAGTATACCCAGCTCTATAATTATAAGCTTGGTGTAACGCGGACGCCGCGTAATAGGGTTGAGCTTGTGGACCTGATAACAGTGGGTATTTAGAGCGTATATCCACATCAGGTCAATTCACAATCATTACCGTGGTTTGAATACTGATGTTGTGCAGTAAGAGCTGGATTCTGCAAAGTCTGTGCTGTATTGTGATAAGTTGACCACTGAGGTGGTTGAAACTGTGCTTGGTGATGTGAGTTGGAGGTGTTCATGACTGGGAAGTTGTGAATTCCTGATTGTCCATTCAGCACCTGGGGCTGTTCCTATATCTTTTCGTATTGAGCTTTCATCGAAACAACGTAAAATGTAATACCTGTCGCTCATGAGGTACCTCTTCAATTCTTGCACTACCATAGTCGGGGCCGCTTGAACTAGATCCTTGTGTAAATGTTGTAGATTGGCTAGAACACATTTTCGGAATAAGGAAATCGATGGTGGGAAAATAATGACTTACAGTCTTTCCAGTTCCTGTATCAGCCGTCTTTGAACGATCAGTCTAACATCATAAATTATACGAAACTGAATTTGCGTACTGTGCTTCAATGCCCTCTTGTACTTTTCTCTCCAGCTCTTCTTTGTGTCGCCTGATGAGCTCTTCTTTAGCTTGCTGTTCGGTGAACTTCTTCAGGCCGAGTTGATTTTGTTGTTCCATCTCCGCCAGCTTCTGTCGCGCCTGCTCGATTCTGGCTTGATTTGCCATGAAATCTTCAGGCGATATGGTGTCGCTGCCAGTCACGCGTTGGAGAGACATTGTCCAAGGGCGAGTGTAGAGGCCAGCAGATAAAAGATGACGAACGACGCAGTCTGGGAACAATTACTACTTAGCAGTACTGGCGTCAATGTAGAAGTTTATGACAAAGTAATAAGGAACCCCTTGCGAGTCAATTCGCGTGACATCTGACGAATCAACAGACGTATGCGCGCGTGACAAGTCCCCACAAACACAACCAAACATTTTTTTTTTTCTTGAACTTTTTTGTAGGTCGATTTTCCATAACTTTTCCAGACTTTTGCGTGGCTTTCTCGGTACCTGCTTATTTCTGTGTCTATTGTACGTGTGTTTCTGCAAAAAAAAATTAGCATTTTTGGCTCAATTTCGACGTTTCTCGCTAAGTAGTCCTGCCATGTGACGGAGCGGTCACTACCTTCCGCCACGCTATAAATTCATTTCTATTCTATTTTATTTACTT